>CAVNZG010001791.1:0-88000 GCA_963693315.1 Diogma glabrata
AAGACCTCTGCAGTTGGAGGTTTCTGAGTGAACGGCTCCAACACAAAAGCTTGTAAAACACAAAATGCGTTTGAATCAAGCGGCGCTCTCACGGTTGCATTTGTGGAGCCAGATCAAAAAACCTTCCGTAAACATGTGTGTTTTATTAACATCTTGGACAAGTTCGTAAATCAGAAAAATCTGACACATGGTTAAGGAACTATAGGCTTTATACTAGAAAAAAAAGTGTTTTTTTTAATCCGTTATAACGGCCGTTTGGATACTAATATTTTTAAAATCTTCATAAATTTAGAATCTGTGGAAACATTTTAATCCGTTTCTTATAATATAAACCTCTGCAGTTAGAGGTTTTTGACTTGTTGGCTTCAACAAAAAAGTTTGCAACAATCCCCAACTACAATTTCCAAAAACCTTATAACAGTCAATTTCAACCTTATAACAGTCAAAAAATAAAAGATTTGAATAGAAGAAATTAATTTTTTTTCTTAGAAATAAACTATTTTGATATTTTGCAGTAATTGCACGACATATGATATAGAGTAGGTTTGTGTCATAAATTATCACACACATGTTCTGTGGTAGATTTGATATTTGTTTGTTGCAAAAGTGGATAAATATAATTTTGCTTGTAGGTAGCTAAT
Source organism: Diogma glabrata (assembly GCA_963693315.1). Lineage (NCBI taxonomy): Eukaryota > Metazoa > Arthropoda > Insecta > Diptera > Cylindrotomidae > Diogma > Diogma glabrata. The sequence goes on from CAVNZG010001791.1 coordinate 642, forward strand.
TTTCTATTTAAAATTTGTTCGATATCTGTTTGAAATTAGTTTGTTTTGTTTAAACTAATCTGATACATCAGATTCTACTGGCACACAAAACTGTCTGATCTCGAAATCTACCTATTTCTAGCGGATATACGTGCCGCTTGGACTTTCTATTTATTTCATTCCATTTTATTTATTCAAAATTCCCCTAACAATTAAAAACTTGATTTGTTGGGATAGAATATAAACAGATAAAACAATATAAAATAAACATATAAAATAAACAAACATTATATGGGATTTTTTGCATTAAATTTCTAGACAATACTTTGTGTGAATTCATAGAATGGGGTAGTGATGGACAAAACTGTTATTTTTAAATAACATAAACAACTGTTGTTGTTATTTAAAAACAACTGTTGTAAATAACAGGTTAGAAATAACAGTTGTTATTTTTCATTTTTAGTTATTACACGTTCGTACGTAGTAGATTTTTATATTTTTTACTTTTATTTTTTTTTCGTTTTCAAGTTAAAAGGAATAAAATAAAATCTTTTTTTTAAACTATCCGTTTAACGACGTTATGTGAACAAACATACATATTTTTGTTTGTTTTATTCTGGTTAGTTTTCGTCCATTGTTTGATAAGAAAAGATATGAATCGTAATTTTAGATAATGATCTCAATTTTGGTAAATAATTTTTTTTAAATAATTTAATAATGAATAATTTTTAATTTATTATGAATGAATTAAATTGCGAAATAAATAAAATTATTTATTGTTATTTATTTAAAATGATTTATTGAACGAATATAGTAAAATTAAAACAAATAAATAAATATAAAATAATTAATTTTTTTTTAATTTTTATTTAAATTAATTAATTTTAAATAAATTTTATTTCTACCTATTCCGACTGATAACGTTTTTCTTTTTTTATTAAAACAGTAAAAAACATAATTCGTGTTCGATTTGTCTGAAGTAACTGTATTATCTGAAAAAAATGCATCGAATTGTTGTTTTTTTTTCGTAAACTAAGCTATTTTATATTCATATCGATTATATCAAACTCACTTAATTGTTTTTCATACAAACAATGTTAACCAAATTAAACTAAAAGAAAAGAAAAACAAAAATATTATTATAAAAAAAATCTCTGAGTACATATATATAGTTTTTTTCAAATAACTATCAGCCAAAATCTTATTCCCTATTAATCTTAAACTGTTTAAATAACAACCTACTAAGCACTATTGTCTTGCCTACAACTGTTGTTATTTATTTTGAACTGTTATTTTACAATGAAGACAGCAGTCAAAAGTCAAACACTGTTTTTTAAAACAATAACAGTTAGGCAACATGTTTAAAAATAACAACTGTTATCGACTGTTTTTTTCTACAACTGTTATTGTAAAACAGTTCTTGTATCTGTTATTTTTGTTTAAGCGCAACAGTTCGTTACTGCTATTTTCAAATAACAGTTGTTTAATAACAGGTTTGAAAATAACAACCCAACACTAGAATGGGGAACATTTCTATTCTAATTAACATCCTAAGTCACGATTGTATAGTCATTATTGATTGTTTCCAATCAATGTGAAATCAATGGCTGACACTTGGTCAATTTGTAGTTCTACATGTATTAACATTAGACTACATTAAGGGAATTTAAATTTCATTTTGGATTTTTGAGATCAATTAAACTCAAGTAAGTAAAGAAGTAATTGGAATATTTTCAATTCAAAGGTATGGTTTGAAGTTTCTCAGAAAAAAAAACTACAATTCACATTTTTTACGTGTTTCGGATCGGATTCGAACCTACCCTCGTCAGTGCCCGGCTCGAATCTTTGGGCAGACACGCTATCGATTACGCCATATTATGGAAATGCTTTTACATTATATGGGATTTTTTGCATTAAATTTCTAGACAATACTGTAAAAGCATTTCCATAATATGGAGTCTAATGACAGTGGAAAAATTCAACTTAAGTAAAATAAATAAGTGATGAAGAAGTTTCAACTTTGAAATTGTCATCGCCTCAACGGCGTAATCGATAGCGTGTCTGCCCAAAGATTCGAGCCGGGCACTGACGAGGGTAGGTTCGAATCCGATCCGAAACACGTAAAAAATGTGAATTGTAGTTTTTTTCTGAGAAACTTCAAACCATACCTTTGAATTGAAAATATTCCAATTACTTCTTTACTTACTTGAGTTTAATTGATCTCAAAAATCCAAAATGAAATTTAAATTCCCTTAATGTAGTCTAATGTTAATACATGTAGAACTACAAATTGACCAAGTGTCAGCCATTGATTTCACATTGATTGGAAACAATCAATAATGACTATACAATCGTGACTTAGGATGTTAATTAGAATAGAAATGTTCCCCATTCTATGAATTCACACAAAGTATTGTCTAGAAATTTAATGCAAAAAAAATCCCATATAATGTAAAAGCATTTCCATAATATGGAGTCTAATGACAGTGGAAAAATTCAACTTAAGTAAAATAAATAAGTGATGAAGAAGTTTCAACTTTGAAATTGTCATCGCCTCAACGGCGTAATCGATAGCGTGTCTGCCCAAAGATTCGAGCCGGGCACTGACGAGGGTAGGTTCGAATCCGATCCGAAACACGTAAAAAAATGTGAATTGTAGTTTGTTTCTGAGAAACTTCAAACCATACCTTTGAATTGAAAATATTCCAATTACTTCTTTACTTACTTGAGTTTAATTGATCTCAAAAATCCAAAATGAAATTTAAATTCCCTTAATGTAGTCTAATGTTAATACATGTAGAACTACAAATTGACCAAGTGTCAGCCATTGATTTCACATTGATTGGAAACAATCAATAATGACTATACAATCGTGACTTAGGATGTTAATTAGAATAGAAATGTTCCCCATTCTATGAATTCACACAAAGTATTGTCTAGAAATTTAATGCAAAAAATCCCATATAATGTAAAAGCATTTCCATAATATGGAGTCTAATGACAGTGGAAAAATTCAACTTAAGTAAAATAAATAAGTGATGAAGAAGTTTCAACTTTCAAATTGTCATCGCCTCAACGGCGTAATCGATAGCGTGTCTGCCCAAAGATTCGAGCCGGGCACTGACGAGGGTAGGTTCGAATCCGATCCGAAACACGTAAAAAATGTGAATTGTAGTTTTTTTCTGAGAAACTTCAAACCATACCTTTGAATTGAAAATATTCCAATTACTTCTTTACTTACTTGAGTTTAATTGATCTCAAAAATCCAAAATAAACAAACATGTTTTGTTTTGTTTTATATTTCATAGATTTATTTCAATATGGCGATATAAACTTTTACAGGAAAACTTGAATGAAATTATTTGAAATATTTGTAGTCGTGGATAAAATAGTATCTTGTATTCGCTTAGGATGAAGAATTGCCTTCATTCTACGCTCATACAAGAATCTACTATTATTTAATACTAGGAGGTATCCCGTGGGCTCCGCGATGGAAAAAAATGATGGAAAATGATGGAAAAAAAATATTCTATGATTTTTAGCACTATCTGTCATATAAATAATTAATTTTCTTATTAATATCGCAACGATATAAATTTGAACGAAACGGCTAAAACACAATTAGAGCAATAATTTTGAAAAACTACATTATCGAAAAATTTAAATGCCGTAAATGGAATTTTTATGAATAAAAAGGAATAATTTTTATGTTCTATAAAAAAAATAAAAATAAATAAAACAATAAAAATTAAATATAGGGTTCGCGTTGAGCTCCGAACCTTTCTCACAACCCCCTACATCGGCAATAACAACGAAATTTCGTACTGAGTTTCTTAAAGTTCATTTTATTAAATCGGTTTAAATTATTAAATGTTTGAAAATGTATATTATAACACAAACTGTTTTTTGTCCCAAAAATATCAAATGTTTTCAACCTACATTGTTTTAAAAATTGTTAAAAATCTATATTTTTCTATGCTGTTATGTTCACTGTACTATAGAACAATTTTCTGGTTCTGATCCTGCCATAATAGCGCTAGTATTTTACGAAATGTTGTGTCAAAAAGTGAGGAAATAGACCTTTAATTATGTACCTTCATCAATTTGTTTCCTCTTTTCTTTTTTAATAACCTTATTATAAAAACCATCTACCAACTTTACTATTTAATGTAAAAATTATTCCTTTGAAAAAAGCTTATTATTCCTTTAAAAAAAACTCGATCTATTTTTCATAATAAATATTACATATCTTATATCTATCTATCTACATCAATTCAAAATAAAAAAGGTTTTATTAATAAAACATCAACAAAAATTATAAATATATGTATTATGTAACTTAATTAAAATAAAATCCCCTGAATGCATTCTAATTTTTATTAAAACTTCAAATAATTAAACAAAATGACATCATACGATCTTTTATGATAAAGCTGTTATATTGCAAGAGAAATACATACTCAAATAGTAGTTTTTGTTTTTCCTTAATTTAGTTCACAGGAATGAAATTATGGCAAATAATTATCGGAAACCACTATTATATGATTTTTAGCACTGCCTGTCAAAAAACTAATTAATTTTCTTGTTAATATTTTCCCGCATGGAGGGATCAGTTTTTATTGTTTTGAAATTTTTATTTTTATTTTTGATCTACGGGTGTGACAACCCCGCGTACTCCAGTCTCTGCTATTGACATACGAGTTAACGTGAGATATCACACACCACTGCCAATAGCAGCGAGATATCACTAGCCAAGGTGACATCTTAGGGGTGGTGGCGGATGAACTGTATTCAGTCAACGGTAGCACCCTCAATCTTAGCTGTTAAATAATCCTTGATGATGAGACGCTATTGCTTCCTTGAAGAAATGAGCCTTCATATAATTATGTGTGGGTTTTAATCTTTAAGAAAGAGAGTGCTTCACAGGATCAAGGAATATGCAACCGGCTGGATTATTGGCAACTACGTTTTTGTTTTGTTTCAGCAAATTTTTTTAAAAATTTGCTATTTACTTTTTAATTTACTTTTATTTTCTCTATTCTATCATGAAATATTGGCCTATGTCATATTTTGTCAGTGATAGGATTTTTTGCTTAGTTATTCATTCTTTAACAAAAAGTATAAAGGAACAAAAAAAGAAAGATTTACGTCCATCAACACCTTTGAACGTATGTTGTTGTGGGACCTTGGTCTTAAAAGGTTTTTATGTGTTATTGTGACACATATTGTAATTCCTACTACACAACACATTTGATTAAAAAAAAAAAAAATATTGAAAGTATAATAATTTGAACGAAACGGGAAATGACAGTGCAATAAAATGCTATAAAAACTGCATTATCGATCAAATTGCACTATCGTAAAACGAAGTGTATGTATGAATAAAATAAAAGTGTGTAAAAAAACAATAATTTTAATGTTATTTATAGTAGTTGTTGTTATTCTTAATATCGAAATGTAAATATCGAAATGATTTTAATGATTTTAATTTGAACAAATTATGGCAAAAGACAACTTAACTTTTTAACTAACTTTAAAGAACTACTTTATCGATAATTCTACGTATCCAAAAACAAAATTTTATATAAGTTTTATTTATATATGAATTATTTATTTATATGAATTCATTCATGGATAATAAAATAAAAAAGCACAATAATTTTAAAGTTATTTAAAGAAAATAATGAATTTATGAATAAAAAAAAAACAATTTTAATGTTATTTAGAATAAAAATTTAAAACTGCATTATCGTAAAACGAAATGTATGTTTGAATATGAATAAAATAAAAGTGTGTAAAAAAACAATAATTTTAATGAGATCATCAGTCGAGCGCGCTACCCATATACCAATTTGAACTTTTGTAAAATGATAGACTAAAGGATAGATAAGATTGAACGTTACGCTCGTATAGAAGGATAGACTCACGGCTATTTACTATGGATGGATGGATATTTTGTTATAATATAAATTTTGTTTGCACATTTTTCTCTTTTTAATTGGTTATTGTTTATCTTTATTTAATTTTGTTTTTAAAGAAATTATAATAAAACAAGAAATTAGTTTAAAAATCGGGAAAAAAAAGATTTTAATTTATCATCTTCTTATCACTTCAATTTACTATTAATAAATCTTATTTTCTTATTTAAATTAGAATATTGATCATAAAAAGAATTTTCTAAAATTTATGCTATATGTCGTTAGAGAAATGGATAATAATTTTACTTTATATTATGAAAAAAAATGGTCTGACCTTTGTTTTAATTTTTTCAATGTTGGACCCTCCTAGTTGGGTCTGATGTCGGTGTGTAAATGTTTTGATTTGTTTCTTACAAAAGTAAGATGTTAGGCACTCCTGTGCCTATATGCATGATGTCGATGAAATAATTGATGTGATATTTTTCTTACAAAAGTAAGATGTTGGGCACTCCTTGATATGCCTGATGCCGATGAAATAATTGATGTGATATTTTTCTTACAAAAGTAAGATGTTGGGCACTCCAAGATATGCCTGATGCCGATGAAATTATGTTTACCGGAACGAATGGCAAGACCGTTAGTGTAGTCAAATTAGTAAAAAAAAGTGATATATTTGATGTAAGAGCAAAGTTAAATTTTTTTTTTTGGTTTTTGTTAAGGACATAAAAGTTAGTAGGCATGTAATTATTTAGCAAATTTGGAGGTCCGGAAGTGCCTCAAAAATGGCAAAAACTGGTTTTTTGGTGTTTTTTGAGTAGGTCGCTTCACTATTTTTGAAATATTTCGGGCTTTAATGATCATAAAAAAAAAACAAAAAATGCAAAATGTTTGTGATTAAATTTCAAATCCATCTAGGAGGGTAAGATACTTTAAAAGTGTAACCTAACCTCAAAAAACCGAATCGCGTGATTTTTTTTTTTACTAAATTTATGATAAGGGGCGGAAAAATCGTCGAATTTTCATGAAAATTTCAGGAAACATGTATTTTAATAGTTTCAATATGGGATTTAATTTTTATGAAAAAATTTTAATTTTTTCGGCTACAATTGGCATTTTTCGTTAAATTTGGCAAATGGTGCCATTTTATGAGAAGTCATCCAAAATAAAATTTTTTTTTTTTAATCTGTACTTTTTTTTATCTACTTTAACCTAAATATAATCAAAATTATGTTGCCTTAATTTAAATGCTTATTTTTGGGCATGAAAAAAAAAACATTAATTTTTGCATTTTTTTGACATTTTACCATATATACGGTGTTATTTATGCTATTATCATGTATTTTGCATAAAAGTGAAATATGCAATTCAAATTAATAAAAAATATTTTTTTAAATTATACATAACCTACAAAACTTTTTTTTCTTGCAATGCCCTAAATTGCTTTTGGTAAATAATTAAAATGTTATTACAATTATTGTAAATATTTGATATGAGATTTTGAAAAAATGTAATATTCAATTTTTTTCAAACATTTTTCAAACATATAAAATACACAGCATAAATAATTTTACGCCAATTATGTTTTCAATTGAAAATTCTATATGCGTTATTATGGTTTTCCATATTATTCACTGTTTGTGTGCTTTTGTCACTTTTGAATTAAAACGCAATATTTAAAAATACACTTTTTGCTGTTTATTTTTAAGATTTTTAGTTTATTAATAATAATATAAACTTTCTTATAGTAATAATTTGAATTTGATTTTTTATTTTATTGAATATCGATTTCGACTTACGCCATCCTCAGTTTAAATTATTATGACAATTTTTGCTTAAATTATTACTTATATACTACTTCAACTGCTATTTTTTATTATTATGTCGTATATTTTGTTAGTTTAATTTTAATTATTTACCAAAAGCAATTTAGGGCATTGCAAGAAAAAAAAGATTTGTAGGTTATGTATAATTTTAAAAAATATTTTTTATTAATTTGAATTGCATATTTCACTTTTATGCAAAATACATGATAATAGCATAAATAATACCGAATATATGGTAAAATGTCAAAAAGATGCAAAAATTAATGTTTTTTTTTCATGCCCAAAAATGGGCATTTAAATTAAGGCAACATAATTTTGATTATACCTGGGCTAAAGGAGATAAAAAAAAGTACAGATTAAAAAAAAAAAATTTTATTTTGGATGACTTCTCATAAAATGGCACCATTTGCCAAATTTAACGAAAAATGCCAATTGTGGCCGAAAAAATTAAAATTTTTTCATAAAAATTAAATCCCATATTGAGACTATAAAAATACATGTTTCCTGAAATTTTCATGAAAATTCGACGATTTTTCCGCCCCTTATCATAAATTTAGTAAAAAAAAAAAAAAGTCACGCGATTCGGTTTTTTGAGGTTAGGTTACATTTTTAAAGTATCTAACCCTCCTAGATGGATTTGAAATTTAATCACAAACATTTTGCATTTTTTGTTTTTTTTTTATGATCATTAGAGCCCGAAATATTTCAAAAATAGTGAAGCGACCTACTCAAAAAACACCAAAAAACCAGTTTTTGCCATTTTTGAGGCACTTCCGGACCTCCAAATTTGCTAAATAATTACATGCCTACTAACGTTTATGTCCTTAACATAAAACAAAAAAAAAATTCAACTTTGCTCTTACATCAATATAAAATGCTAATTTGACTCCACTACGTATGTATCCGGTCCGGATAGTTGGTCAAAAATTAATTTCTTACTGGCTTTTTGCCTTAAGCACTGTTTTTACATACACTTCACTTTATTTATCAAAAAGAAATTTTTTTTCCCAAATATTCGTACCACTCGAAGAGTGGTTGAGATTTAAGAGTCTGGGTTGACTCCACTCAGAACTACCGGCCGCGACAATATGTGGTACTTCTGGGTACCGGCTGCACCAATATGTGGTGGTTCCCCAGAGGGATGCTGATTTACCACAAATATTTTTAATGTTTTTGTTTGACGTGGTTCTGTCTTTGAGAACCGGCTGCGTCAATATGTGGTGTTCCCGTGAGGGATATTTATTTACCACAAATATTTATTCTTAGATAATTAAAGGTACTTACTAGATTTCTCTCCTCGAGTGTGGCTCTCAGTTTCTCATATAAAATAATAAAACTGAACTGTTTTTGGGCACAATTATTTACAAACTGGTTTATTTAATTTTATTTAATACACCTTATCACTTACTGATTCCTAGGACCAGAGCTTAACTTATTGATTAAATTAGATTATACTTTTACACTTAAGTCTTAATGTTATTAGCACTAGAATGGTTATTAATTAATTCACACTTGAAACTTTTAGATAGTAGGATTTGATTTTCCCGCGATTTAAGATTTGTTTACGACCGAACACGTACTACTCGAAACTTAAGGCTAAGACTAGCTTTTCCACCGAAAAGTCAGTATTATTTATTCTGACGATTTTTGTTTGGACAAAACCAATTGGCCAATAAAAAATCGTTTTTCCAAGAGAAATAAAATAAAATAACAATGAAAATGACTTAGTAATCGAATTTAAGTTTTAATATATTTTATTCTCTTCCATTTAATTATATCAGCTTTATTTGTATGTTTTTTCGATAATAATAGTATGTATTATTGTATTGTTTTCTAACCTATAACCTAATGAACTTAACCTATTGCCTAATGAAAATTTTATTCAATTGGTATGATTCCAATTGGTCAAATTGTTTTGATTTCATTAAAATTATTTTCAAATTATAATCACAATTGCTTTGATAAGTTTTGTTCAAAAATCAAATTTTAATAAATTCTCTTATTTCGTTTAGTTGAACTTGGTTGATTGTATGAGAAGGGCGTTTTTTATCATCAGGGTTTTTTTATTAAGAAATTTGATTTATCAATTAAAACAATAAAGATTTATTGTTTTAATTGAAGAAAATGTTTTTATTTTTTATAATACACAATTCCTTTTTATAATAAAATCTTTGTCAGAGAATAAAGTATTGTAATCGATTCGTGAATAATGAATTTTATTCTCTCGCAAATTAAAATTCTCGCTCGTGCCTCGCTCAAATTTTAAACTTTTGCTTGAGAATAAAGTACTTCATTATTCACTCATTGATTAAACTACTATTATTACATATTTCTTTTTGTCGTTTTTAAGGAACGTTAATTATTAAAGTTTTTTATTACTTTTCGGTTGTAATACCACGAGTCATTGAAATTTTTTCGAAAATTTTTTGATTTTACGAATTAAATTATTTAGCAACACTGCGAATCAAAGCGCACAATAAACCACGAGTCCGAAGGACGAGTGGTTTAAGTAGTGGTTTGATTGAGCAGTGTTGCTTAAAAATAATTTAATGAGTAAAATTGAAAAATTTTAGACAAAAATTTCAATGAAGAGTGGTATTTAATGAGATAATTTTTTTTAAATTATAATTTTTTTTAAAAGATAATTATTAGTTTCTAAATAAAATTTTTTTACAAATTATTCAATAATACAAAATTATGTTAAAATGCAAATAATAAAAATGGCCGTTTTCATTCATAAATGTTTATGTTTATTTGTGAAAAATAAATTACAAATTTATAGCATTTATGCGCCTACTAAGATGAAATTATATTTCATTTTGTTTGAAGAAAAAATGACAACATAGAATTTTCATAACGACAAAGCAAAATTATCGACGACAAGAAGAATTGCCGACAGTTAAAACAAAGCCTACTGTTTAAATATCATAGTTTGTATTAATGAAAAATAAAATTTCTGACAGCAAAAAAAAATTATCGGTTGTAATACCACAAGTCATTGAAATTTTTTCGAAAATTTTTTGATTTTACGAATTAAATTATTTAGCAACACTGCGAATCAAAGCGCACAATAAACCACGAGTCCGAAGGACGAGTGGTTTAAGTAGTGGTTTGATTGAGCAGTGTTGCTTAAAAATAATTTAATGAGTAAAATTGAAAAATTTTAGACAAAAATTTCAATGAAGAGTGGTATTTAATGAGATAATTTTTTTTAATTATAATGTTGTTTAAAAGATAAGTATTAGTTTCTAAATAAAATTTTTTTACAAATAATAATACCAAATTATGTAAAAATGCAGTTTGCAAATAATAAAAATGTCCGTTTTCATTCATATAAGTGATTGCATGTTTATGTTTGTATGTCAAAAATAAATTACAAATTTATAGCATTTATGCGCTTACCAAGATGAACTTATATTTCATTTTGCTAGAAGAAAAAATGACAACAAAGAATTTTCATAACGACAAAGCAAAATTATCGACGACAAGAAGAATTGCCGACAGTTAAACCAAAGCCTACTGTTTAAATATCATAGTTTGTATTAGTGATGGGAACAATCGAATAAAAACAATCGAATTATTCGATTGTTGAAACATTTCGAATTATTCGATTGTTCATAACAGACACCGAATAAAAAATTCATTCGAATAAAAATAGTTACTAGTTTTTTTATTCGAAGTGTTTTCATTACTAGTTTTTTTATTCGAAGTGTTTTCATTACTAGTTTTTTTATTCGAAGTGTTTTCATTACTAGTTTTTTTATTCGAAGTGTTTTCATTACTAATTTTTTTATTCGAAGTATTTTTACTACTATTTTTGTTATTCGAAAGGTTTTTTTATTCGAAGTGTTTTTTTATACGAAGTGTTTTTACTACTAGTTTTGTTATTCGAAAGGTTTTTTTATTCGAAGTGTTTTTTTATTCGAAGTGTTTTTACTACTAGTTTTTTTATTCGAAAGGTTTTTTATTCGAAGTGTTTTTATTTGAATAACTTTTTTTTTTATTAGTAATTGAATGGAAGAATCGAATAAATGGTTATCGAGAGGTTGACAAATAGTTGAACCAGGTCCTGTAGGTAGTTTTCTTTTCTTGATTTAAAAAATTATTTGCAAAATGTTTCTGAAAATACTTCAACTATACAATGAAAAATCTAAAGAGCTTTGAGCTATAGTTATTTAATATTTTATCAAAATTTAAAAGGAATAATTGAAAAATTATTTTATTGATAAATATTTGTATGTGTATATTTGTATTTTAATCCCTACAAAAAATATTTTGCTGAAAAATTTGGTATTTGATGTGAGTTATTATTTGGAAAAATTATAAATAGAACAACAATATCCTTATGATATCAAGGAATGATAATTTTACATTATTTTTTATAATAGGCGTAGGTACTTGGTAGTTTTGTTTTGTTTATCATTCATTTGGAAATTAGTGATTCAACAATTAATTAACTAACAATCTAGGTCCTAAAAACGAGTTGTTAAAACATCGACTTTATATATTTATATGTATAGTAGTACAATAACAATGAAATAAAAAATATTACATCAATGAAAAAGTATTTGAAGAAAAATTTTATTTTGTGTTTTGTTTTTGAGGATACTTCAATTTGTCATAAATAGATTATAGTAAAACATTTTGTTTCGTTTTTTGAGATAAAGGAGTAAAATAATTTAATGAATATTGTAAAAGTATATGTATGTGCGTTGTTTATTTATATTTAAATATGTTTTTTTCTTGGTAGTGAATGAATTACTTTTGGAAAAAAGGAATAGAAGAATTTTATGCATATTGTAAAAGTATATATCCGTTGTTAATTTATATTTAAATATATTTTTCCGTTGTAAATAAATTACTTCTTTTGTTATTGAAAAAATTGGATTTATTGATTTTGACAAAAATATTATACGGAATTAAAACGAGGATTTTAATTAGAATTTTTAGTTTATTATTAAATCTTACCATTTTGGGATTTCATTAAGTAGGAGAAATTAAACAAACTTGTCTGTTAAATATATTGGTTTTGCGTAGTTTGATTATTGTTGAGCTATGACTGTTGATTTATTAAACTTTAGATGTAACAGGTATCAATCAAGACATTAAAGTGTGAAACTCAAAGTGCTTGCTGAAGATTTTTTTGAAATATTGTTTTATGAAATTTATCTATAACGATTGTAGGATTTATAGGTTTAAGATATGATACCCTTACCACTCTACCAAAAGATTAATTATAGCCGTTTGTGATGAAAGTAATTTTACACGAATTAACTGCTGATTAGTTTACGAATAGATAAGCAGGCAAGGTCTTCACTGTAAACAAGTATTCAATAAAAATGTTTTTCAAATGAATAAAATGGACAAATCACATAATGTTAATCTGTTGTTACTTTACGGAGATAACCGATTTAATAAGATTAATGGAAAAAATAAAGAAAACAAAGTTTTTTTATAATTTTACTGTTACTTTATGTATATTTACCTTGTTAGGCCATCTTCTGGATTCTCACTTAGGCCATCTTCTAGAGTGTTAGAACGAAGGCGGAAGCAAAGTTGAGAATGTTTTGGGTCCTAAAATATTGGAGGACATCATAGTGGCAATAAAAGATCAAAATTTGTTGTTTTCACTAATGTAATGATTGATTCGTCAAGCAAAAGAAGCCAAACTTGTTTTATTACAATACAGTACTTTTTATGAGTTTTTTTTAACTGGCTTACAACATAAGTTTCTTGATTTTTACAAAAGTGTCAATGAACCAGCAGATAGTATTTTTAGCTATATTTCTGAGTTCTTAAAACTCTAAATTTAAAATTGTCTAGTGTTACTCCATTGGGGACTGATAAAATGTCCTCATCCATTACACTTAAACTTTGAAAGTGCTAACCAAACAATTTAGAATAAAATACTGAAAGCCCATGTGATATTAATTTTCAAAAAATGTAGCTCGATCGTTTAACTCAATACTGAAAATACGCATATAGACATATTCATCCTTACCTAATAGAAACATAATTTTATTATTAAATTTTTTTTTAAGCTGAAAAATGAAGTGGCCAAAATCCAACGAGTTTTTTAGTTTTGTGACCCTAGGGGTGGTGTGTTCTACTTTGTTGACGACAAAAAAACACTTCGAATAATTATTCGATTGTTACAACATGTCGACTAATATTTATTCGATTGTTGAAATCATTCGATTGTTCCCATCACTAGTTTGTATGCATGAAAAATAAAATTTCTGACAGCAAAAAAAAATTATCGGTAATATTTATTTTAAATTAAAATATTTGAGTCTTCGCTCGTGTTAGGGTTTTGTATTTCGGATATACAATGGAAGTATTGTTGTAATTAGGTTTAATTGACTTAGTTGGTATTTTGATTTAGTAAATGGAAATGATATTCGAATTGAAAGAATGTATGGATTGTATATTGGATTAGAATTGTAACCAGTTGGATTTTGAATTATAGGAATTTGTACGACAGCTGCAATGCTAGCAAATTTTTTTTTAGTTTGAACGATTTTTTATGTGATTTGATTTTACAGATATTAATTGAAATTGAGTTTGAATTGAAATTGAGTTTGAGAAATTATTATTGACTGAAAATTAATTACGAGATTTCATTTAAAGATTTAATATAGGACGATGTAACAGCTGCAGGTTATTATGTCTAGACTTTTTTAGTATGGTCACTGATTCAATGGGACAATTGTTTTTGATAGTTTGGGATAATAGTTGTTGAATGAAGTTATTATGGGTTTGTTTGGGTGTTTGTTTCAATGGGGTGGATCAGTCTGGCTACTGGTCCACCACACCTTTAAAAAAAATTTTGGTTTTTCGTACCAGGATTCGAAATAAGGAGAATAATGCTGGCCACATTACTTACTCTGGAGGGACAGTAGCACCGTTCTGCAGTCTAAACAAACCCTACACCTTGACAGTTATAACTACAAACTTGGCAATATGAGAAACTTTTCATAGTGATTAATAATAAATTTATAACGAAAAGAATAAATGCTTACTGAAATTAAATATTTTACTCTCCAAATGTGATTGTCTACTCCTTGTTTGATTGATTGGCCGCAGTTTTGGGAAATAAACTTGTTCAAAGCTACGGCACTTTTCTTACTCTTTTCAATTTGATCTGATTCCTGTAGGGTGTAGATAGAAATCTTTAATCAAGATTTGTTCATTAAGTTGATTTTAAGGACGCTTAAAAATTTAGATGGTATGCCAAAATTTAATTAAAAAATTTAGATACATTTACTGAAATATAGAAATATTTATAGAAAAATATTACAGTTTGGACTTAGGTGTTTTTAATAAAGCTCGTAACTCTCGACGTAAAATTTTTCCACTAGGATTTTTTGGTATTTCGTCTATAAATTTCACACCACCTCGTAAACGTTTTGCTGATGACACTCGTTCTGAAATGATAAATAACATTTCGGGCACTTAACAAGTTTGTGTTATATTATAATTATGAAAAAATGTATTTACCTGCAACGTATTTCACTATATCCGATTCTGTTATTTTAGCATCTGGTTGTTTAACAACAAATGCCAGAGGTAGCTCACCACAGTCTTCATCTGCTAAACCGACAACAGCAGCATCTTTAATGTTCACATTGAAAAGCAGAATGGCTTCTAACTCTGCAGGCGGTACTTGATATGCTTTATACTTTATCAACTCTTTTAGTCGATCCACTATATAAAAATGACCATCATTGTCATAATATCCAACATCCCCAGTATGCAACCAACCATCTTTGTCAATTGCATTTTGCGTTGCTTCAGAGTCTCCAACATAGCCTTTCATTATTTGACCTCCTTTAAATAATAATTCTCCTTGTTGGTTGGCCCCTAATGTTTTTCCAGTTTCAGTATCAATAACTTTAGCATACGTACCACTTGCTAAAGTGCCTACACTGCCTGGTTTCATTAAATCAGGCTTTTGGTTTGTGACACCCAATGTAGCTTCACTCAGTCCATAACCTTGGCGAATCAAGCATTTCGGATTTAACCGAACTAGGGCTAGATCTATCACATCCTGACCCAACGGCGCAGCACCAGAAAATATTTCCGTAACGGTTGATATGTTAAAATTCTTTACGAGTGCACTTTTTGCTAACAAAACAATTAATGGTGGCACCATAAATAGTGTGTTTACTTTATAACGCTGTAAAAGCCAAATAGGATAAATTATTTTATAGAGCATGTCAATATGTAACACTTACTTCAATTGTGCTTAAAAACAGTGTCTCTTCAAATTTTGGTAAAAATGGCATTTTCATACCAGTATAACTAGCAGCGATTAGTGTTATACAACCATAAGTATGAAACCATGGAATTATGCCTACAACAATTGGACGAGTATTTTTTTCATCTCTTCGAATGGTTTGTTGTGATAAACTGAAAAGAAAAAATAAATATTTTGTTAAAGCTGCATAACAATTAAGAAGAGTTCCGAAAACACCTGGATGTTATGAATTTACAAGCAAAATCGAATTATAAACATTGGAACCTTATAAGCTACCTAGGAGAGAAGTAGTGTTTTGGTGAGGGGCTTTTATTTACACTACAAAGCTTTTACACTGTTACAAATTACAATCTTCATCAATATTTGTAATATGAAATTGGTACTTTTTAGTAAATGACGCAAATTCGTATGATGATGACTTTTCGTTAGTTTATTTCTAAATGATTAACCCACACTATACTATAAATACACTAATTAATTAAAATGTTATTATTTGCGTTTATATGAAATAGTCAAAAAAAAATAAAAATTATATGAAATAGTTAAAAAAGCAATCATATATATAGCAATCATAATATCACGAGTCGTCAAATAATAGTCGATTATTTTTCATAATCATTATTACGAATGTCATTGGAGGTCCCGAGAGCGCGTAGCGCCCGAGGGAAATTTTTAACCTCAAATGGCATGAGTGGTAATGTTGAAAAATAATCGAGTAATAATTTGGTGACGAGTTGTATTTAGCAGACAATTTAACGAACAGAAATAGTAACATTATTTCATACAACATAATCCTTTGTTGTCATTTTTTCTTCTAACAAAATTAAATATTATTTCATCTTAGTAGGCGCATAAATGTTATAAATTTGTAATTTATTTTTGACAAATAAACATAAACATGCAATCATTTATGAATGAAAACGGACATTTTTATTATTTGCAAATTGCATGTTTACATAATTTTGTATTATTGCCTAATTTGTAGAAAAAATTTTATTTAGAAACTAATAATTATCTTTTAAACAAAATTATAAATAAAAAAAAAATTATCTCATTAAGAAAAAAAAATTATCTTAATATCTCTAGTTTTAATTTAATATATTAAGTAGGCCAAAAATAGTCACTATAATTCGCTGTTCCTTCCCACCAGAGAAAAATAATCGATATAATTCGTTTTGATTTGTTAAAAAATAGTAAATGAAGCGTTTTTATTGGACCTTATCGTTGAATTGTCATATATAATATCACGAGTCGTCAAATAATAGTCGAGTATTTTTCATAATCATTATTACGAATGTCATTTGAGGTCCTGAGTGCGCGTAGCGCACGAGGGAAATTTTTAACCTCAAATGGCATGAGTGGTAATGTTGAAAAATAATCGACTAATAATTTGGTGACGAGTTGTATTTAGCAGACAACTTAACGAACAGAAATAGTAACATTATTTCATACAACATAATCATACATAATAAAATATTATTTCATCTTAGTAGGCGCATAAATGTTATAAATTTGTAATTTATTTTTGACAAATAAACATAAACATGCAATCATTTATGAATGAAAACGGACATTTTTACTATTTGCAAATTGCATTTTCACATAATTTTGTATGTGAATTTTTGTTTTAAATTAATATATTAAGTAGGCCGAAAATATTCAAAAATATTCGCTGTTCCTTCCCACCAGAGAAAAATAATCGAAACAATTCGTTTTGATTTGTTAAAAAATAGTAAATGAAGCGTTTTTATTGGACCTTATCGAAACTTTATTTAGTGAGTTGAATTGTCAATAAAAATTATTTTAAATATTTATTTCTTAGGTCTGAAAGACCTAAGTATTACATTCTTGAGCCAAAAGCGAAGTTTTTACTCCCACTTTTTTGGCATTTCTCGACGTTTTAAAATCTATTCAAGATGATTCTAAAAAGCAACGAAAAAAATGTATGTCTGTCTAGTGGCCGGCCGTACGTCACAACCTACGAAATCTAGAAAACCGCTCTAAGGATTTCAAAACTTTTTATTTCAAAAAATAGGTATATGGAGACAAAAGGACGATGCGTTCGACAACAGTACCGGAAGTGTATCAAAAAATTGTCAAGTGTGTCATAACAAGGAAAATTGCATAAAAACGTTCATTTTAAGTGATTACGAGTAGGAAAATTGAATTTAAAGAAATCTTGATGATCGGGATTGGTATGTGAGACCAAAAACTAGATTATTGCATTATAAGTTTGTCAAAAACATGGAAATTTTGAGCATGGAAATTTTTGATTTTGTTATAATTTTTGGAATATTTTAAGAATTTTGGAACAAGTTTCAATTTTAGATTTTGTTATAATTTTTCGAATATTTTTAGAGTTTTGAAAAAGTTTAAATTTTGGATTTTATTATAACTTTTGGAATATTTTTGGAATTATGAAAAAAGTTTGTATTATTATTGATTTTGTTATAATTTTTGCAATATTTTTGAAATTTTGGAAAAAGTTTCAATTTTTGATTTTGTTATAATTTTTACAATATTTTTAAAATTTTGAAAAAAAAATTCAATTTTTGATTGTGTTATAATTTTTGCAATATTTTTAGAATTTTGAAAAAAGTTTCAATTTTTGATTTTCTTTTAATTTTTGGAATATTTTTAGAATTTTGAAAAAAGTTTAGATTTTTATTATAATTTTTAGAATATTTTTGGAATTTTGAAAGAAATATGAATTTTGATTTTGAAATATTTTCTCGAAAATCTAGATATCACAGAGCTTGAGATTTCAGCCCCTTCATATTTTTAAAGTTAGCTTCATAGCTTTGATTTTAAATTTTTTCATGAATTTTAAAATGTGATTGAATATCTGGAACAGAAGGAATACTAACATATATAAGCTGGTTATTTTGTACAGAATTGATTAACTGTAAATAAAACTCTATTTCGTCTACTTAAGTGTAATTGAAAGACAGATTAAGTTAGATTGTGAATAATCAGTTTAAGTTGAAATGCTAAAGTTTTTAAAGCTATCAAAGGAATATTATAGTTATGGAATAGTGTTTTCTGTATTGTTTTCTTGTTATTCTGAAACAATAAAAGTGTAATATATTGAATAAAATCTGGTGTTCTGGACGAAGCAAAAGGCAATTAAACTAGGTCAATTCGGAAGGGTAGAAAACGTGACGATATTTATAAAATACTAAACGTAAATAATTCTGAAATAAATAAAAGAAACATCATTATGTTTAAAAAGTATTGTATTGTACATAAAAATTCAATCAAATCAAATAGGGATTCCATAATTAAATTTGAAAACAAACTAATG
Organism: Diogma glabrata; assembly: GCA_963693315.1. Taxonomy (NCBI): domain Eukaryota; kingdom Metazoa; phylum Arthropoda; class Insecta; order Diptera; family Cylindrotomidae; genus Diogma; species Diogma glabrata. Next base: position 19,926 of record CAVNZG010001791.1, read on the forward strand.
GGAGAAGGCAAGCAACTACTTCTATAGACTAAAGTTGTGACAAATATGGGTTTAAATTGATTAATTTTTATACCCCATTAACCACTTCCTATTGCCACCTGTCCAAACCTCTACTAGAGCAGCGTCAAAGATTAATGATCGGCACGTACTTATGAGAGCACGAACCCAAAGTTATGCACTGGATATACAGATCGAAAGTCCAACCAACACTGCTTTATGGGGAAACGGTTTGGTGGCCTATAACAATGTGGTAAATTAAGTAAGAATCTGCATCATTGTGCATTAGTGGAGCTATAAGAGGCACTTCCCATAGCAATATAAATTCTCTTACATTTCACTCTTAGCTCACTCCTAGCCATATAGATAGCTGCCATCAGCAAGGCAGATAGACTGAAGTCTATCGGCAGATGGCTTTTCAGTAATATAAAGCGCTCATCTATTCTGGTAGATGAGAATATTCTCTCGAGCAGGCAGGCAAGCAAATTAGATAAACCTACAGGTGTTGTTAACTTTTATACGAATGTTTAAAAAATGAATGTGAAAGTCGAGTGTAGAGTATTTTGCCAGGAACTGAATTTCAACCTCTCTTTTCATCTGCCAGATCACTGCAGTATCTCACTTGCCTTTTGAAAATTTCTCCTCTAAACTGGTATCAGATATATCAGCATGATTATAGGTGTCACAAAATATTCGAGTACACTGAGTGTCTTCGCACCGTGACTCCTATCGCAGCTGCAATCAGGAGGAGGAAAAGAAAACAGTTCTACATCTTCTCTGCTCGTGTTCTGGTCTATCCAAAACCAGAAAGCTCAAGTTTCTGAGTACCCACACCTTCCATGATCTGACAAACATCTGCTAAATGAACGTCAGGGATATTTGTCGCTTCCTGAAAAACTATGGCTGGCTTGCAAAAGGTAGTGCTTGAATAGAAAAAGTGCTTTCGGACTGATTGTGTTTAAGTCTCGTCCTTTGAATGCCTATTCTAAACTAGCCTAACCTAACCATAGTCCGGACCACTAGCATGAAAATTGTTTCTCAAATAATATTTAATCATGTTTTTAAGTTACATGTATTAGTATTTTCATGGTGTCGTATTACCATTAGATTTTTATGAATTTTAAATAAAGCATAATATTACTCATTTCAGTCTTTTAATAAAAATATTCACTAGCAAAGCAACGAAAATATTTGATTACACATAATATGGAAACTACTGACAGCAATTGGAGCTGGGGTTCCACAACGAAGTGCACTAAGACCAGTATTAAACTTATTATTTGCCGATGACACCAGAATCCAAAATTACCAGAATTCTCAAGGATTAAAAAACCATTTAAATAAAATTGATGATCGAATTAAAAAATAGTCAAAGTAAACGCAAATAAATCAGCTTATGTTACATTTACTTTAATCAAATGTAACGGCTTATTAGTGTAATTGTCCTAATCTCCAACGCGATACAAATGTCACTATAGACATATATAGAATTCAACTACGGCGTTCGTCCAGTGCATCAAATAGTGATGTTTAAAACACACACAAGAAAAAATCAACCGCAGCCTGACAAACGCTCCAGGATAAACTTGAAACACCACACCACAAACACTATGAGTAAGACGGATTATAACCGTGGAATCCAACAAACGCACACATGTAAAAATCTATTATCAGAGCCATGAAAAATGAATGAATTGACAAATTCTGGGTTCTATATAATATTGCTTGATTGGCATCTGACCCACTACTACTTTAGCGCTGCAGTTAATCAGCTGATCAATTAGTTCGTAGCTATCTAACAACCGAAAGCCTTTTCTTATACAATAGATGAAAAACGTGTTCTACACGGGTGAAAAAGTAGAAATTTAAACTTTACTATTTTTGATTTTTCTTAAACTTGGCATATAAATAGTATGGACAAAATAAAAAATACAACTTAATTTACAATTTTTTTAATGTGCATAGTTTGAGCATAGGGAATTTTTAATTCGAATTTTTCATCATTTTTCGAACTTCGAACTTCGAAAAAATAATGAACAATTGGAAATTTAGTCGGACTAAAAATCTTTAAAATAAAATATCTCAAGAACACGAATTAACGCCCCTTTGTATATTTGAAATATTTTAGAGGAAGGATAAGGCTGTTTAAAAAAAAATTAATTAAATTCCAATTGATCTTTGACTATAGACTTGATTGGCATAAGCACATTGAATCTCTTAGGAACCGTATAAAAATTGTGTCCTTTATTTTCAAAAAAATGAAAAACATTCTTCCACAAAAAATTCTGTATATGATTTTTAACTCCCATATACAAAGCAAAATAAGATATCTATTACCGATTTGGGGATTTGCCGCACAGTATAAACTAAACGAAATACAGCGAATGACTAACAAATTAATGAGAAGTATTAAAAACCTTCCGTTCGACTATAGTACTTCACTTTTATACGATGAATCATACCTATCACTTCAGCAACTCATTAAGTTTGATATAATTCTTTTTATTTTTAAAATAAAGAATAACTTAGTGAAAAATGATTTTTGTCTGGAGATAGTTGGTGATCGCCATACTTATTTAACAAGACAAGTCAATGATTATGTCGTTGACTACAAAAGGACCAAAAAGGGACAATCTAATTTTTTGTATATTGGTTTAAATGAATTTAATAAACTGCCCCCGAGATAAAAGATGAGTCGAAGATCGCTTTATTTAAAAAGAAGCTGAAGCACCTAATTTGTACTTAGTCATTTTCGTTGTTGTACGTATGCTACTCATACTTATACTTATACTTTACTTATGCATGTCTATATACACATGTGTACATGTGGTGGTGATTTCATTTGCATTCCATTTATATTGATATCTATACGTATATTTATGTCTATGTCTATATGTTTGAAAGGTTTTATTTTTTTTATGATTTACTCGAACACGCTTGCAATTTATAGGATATATAAAAAGCATTGTAGATTTTGATTTATATTTTATTCAATTAATTTATAGGTTAAACTTTATTTGATCAAACTATTACTTTACAATTATATTTTCATAAAGGATTACGTAAAGACATGTTGTCTTTGCATACTAACTATTTTAGTGTATAGATGTATGCACATATTCAAATAAATAAAAAAAAAAAAATCTTCAACCCTTGCGCCATCTTTAAAAAAGTTGTTTTAATATTTTAATTTTAAAATTAATTACAAAAACAATTAATTAATTTTTTTTTTTCAAACGATTAACTAATCACCTATCAAACAAAAAAAAATTGATAAAATCAGTATAGCCGTTCTTGAGCAATTTAATCTCAAAGTTACGTCGGATTGGCAGAATTTTCATTTTTCATACATGTTGCTCAAATTATCCACATTAAAAAAATTGTAAAATAAGTTATATTATTTATTTTGTCCATATTACTTATATGCCAAGTTTCAGGAAAATCAAAAATGGCCAGGTTATCACAACTCGGTCTAGAACACGTTTATCTTTAATAACATTTTCAGGCAGCTTAATTGATTCAACCTCATACAATTCCTCATGGTTTATTGTATATAAAAACTTTTATGTCGTTCCATTCGTGTAAGTTCATAACGTTTCTAAGTCCAGTTCTACTCCTTCCACCATCCGTTTGTGATTTTAAATAGTTATTAAAACATGTTGCCAAATTTTATAGCCCAATGAGTAGTTCTAGTTTACTTTTAACAATATAAATTTGGATTGATTAAATTTTTGTACTTACTTAAAACCGTCTATTGATACCAGCAAATTATAATAAGTAATTTCCACTCCTTTGGGTAAACCAGTCGTTCCAGATGAGCATAAAATTATAGCAACGTCATTGTTATTATCTACTGGTGTTGGTTTAAAATTTTCATTGTAAGGCTGCTGTAATAAAAATAAAATAAAATTATGGGTATAGGCAAAACCTCCGATATAGAATCCTTCTTCATTTTTTAGCACAGTAAAAATCGTGAACTTGTAGCGCCATTTTGAAATTAAAACTCAATATAAAAAAAATTCAAAAAATCGCCATAACGCTCATAAGCCATCTGGAAAAATAAAACTCCATATAAAAAAAATTCAAAAATATTTAATCAAAAACACTAATCCAATTTTTTGCATATGGCAATGTTCATTGTTTATTGCAAATGGCATGAATAGCTAGGGCTATGATAAATCGGGGGTTTTGGTATAAGTACAATTTTTTAACAGAATTTACCACAAAATCTAAAGGGCAACAAACATGGAAAGATTAATTTTAAAAAGAAATCGGGTTTTTTTTAGTAGAAAATCGTGGAACTTGTTTTATTTTAGGTAAAAGTGTTTTTCAATTTATATATAACATACCTTTCCAATCAACTCTAAACACACATGTGGTTGTGTGATACAGTTGTCTAAAAAAGCACCTATGGCCCTACAGATACAAGCACAGATACATCACTACAAGGTGATGATGGACGCTCTTTGATCTTTTGTATTTTGAAAGCTGTCGTGAATGTTGATTTCGCCAAATGAACCAGCAATATAAGATCAAATAAAGGATTTGTTTAGAGCAACCGTTCAGAAAACTAATATACAAATGCGTAGACACAGGTCAAATTACAAAGTGAAAACAATTGTATACGGAATGCAATGTAGTGTAAATCGAATAAGAAAAATAATAGTACAATTTACATAAATGTCTTTCTACTATTATTTCACTCCAAACCAAAATTAAAAGAATTAGTTTTAATATTAGGGCTCCGTTTTTTAATAGTCTTGGTGAGAGGAAACAGAGTTGTGCATTTTCTTGTAAAAAAATAATTCTTTACATTTTTATGTAAAAAATTAATAAAGAATAGTTTTTTACGTAAATAATGTAAAGAATGTAAAGAATGATTAATAAATGTAAAGAATTTTACTTTCAAGTGATTTTTACAGCTCCTTTAAGAAGACAAAACTTGTGCCCAATTCCAACAATGGTAATAAAAATTTTGAATTGAAAAGAATTACGAATTTCGGTCTCTATAAAATATTTTCCCGCTTTAATCATAGAAAAAGCAAGGATTTGAAATCATAAATTATGTATTAAAATTTAAAACTCATTACAATAAAATTAAAAATTTAACTACAATAACATCAATCTGTTGAATACGACCGACACATATAACAAGCTTGATTTACAATAGCAATTATTTTCAGTATACAAATTAAAATCGATATTTCTGGTATCATTAAATTGTTTATTTATATTTTAACAAGTTTGAGATTAAATTTAAAATTTATTTTTAGTATCGACTCAAAGTTAGTATCGTTTTGGTTTGAGAATTTAAAATAAATTTTAAATTTAATCTCAAACTTGTTAAAATATAAATAAACAATTTCACGATACCAGAAATATCGAATTTGTGAAATCAATCATTTGTTTGTACAACTAAAATTTTAAAAACAACATTTGTTTTTGAATACAAAGATAGCTTATATATGTGACATCTCAACAAACATTTTCTTTAATCTAAGTTCTAAAGTTGAATGGTTGAAAACTTGGGTTCGGACATTCTTCATTTTATCAATTGAGAGGTAAAGCCTGTCTTTGATAATTTGTATACTGAAAATAATTGCTATTGTAAATCAAGCTTGTTATATGTGTCGTATTCAACGAATTGATGTTATTGTAGTTAAATTGTTAATTTTATTGTAATGGGTTCTAAATTTGAATACATAATTTATGATTTCCAATCCTTGCTTTTTCTATGATTAAAGCGGGAAAATATATAATAGAGACTGAAATTCGTAATTCTTTTCAATTCAAAGTTTGTATTACCATTGTTGGAATTGGGCACAAGTTTTGTCTTAAAGGGGCTATAAAAATCAGTATTCAAATGATAAATATAAGAAAAAACTAGCTTAAAAACAATGATTATTTAGGAGTTTGAGTTTCATTTTGAATTATATATTAATCTAATGAGAAAATTGGCACATCTTTTTAGTTTTTTTTAGCATTATTTACATTCTTTACATTGTTTACAATGATTTTTGGACATGTAAAGAATGAATTCTTTACATGTAAAGAATTAAGTAAATTACGTTTTGTAAAGAATTTGCACAACACTGAGTAAAAGGTATTTGCTAAGAATTTAATTTTATTCGAGCGCTCATTTTATTCTCCAAAAAAATATTCACAAGATAAAATTTTTATATTTTTAATATCATTCTTGCTTTAAGGGCGAAATTTAAATTTTTGTTGTCACTCCTTTGGGATCATATTTTTACTTTCTTTTATTCCATGTACAGAAAAAGAAAATTAGTACTTTTTCGATAACTTTTTTCTTTATTTTTATAACAATACTTCCATAATTGAAAAAAACCTTCAAACAATTTATATTTTACGAAAACAGCATTAAATTTGAAGCAAAGATTAAATGTGTGAGTACAAATAAAAGAAGAAAATATTTATTTCGTATTAGGAGTAAGAACGATATTGTTTTACTTGCACTTTTACTTTGTATTTGGAAACGTTATATTTTTTAAGCTATTCGCTCTGAAAGAAAGAAGTAAGGGAGGGTTACAGGGAGAGTCTACTAGACTGGACCATCTAACTCTATTTGGGGAAATCATTTTCAACTCTCCCAATGTCTTACCAATTTGTTTTGCTTCTACTAGCACCGTTTTCTTCCAACTCATTGCTGGTCTTCCAAGTTTCCTTTTACTTCAGTAAATTATTTGTGATATAACATCACCCCGATGGAATGGTTTATATTCATTAGCGTTGACATTTTTTGGTAGAGTTTATCTAGTCGGCTAGCCCTGATGAGAATGATAAACTTTTTTAAAGTTTAAAATTTTCTCATTGGTTCGAAACTAGATCGCTCTAAAATTGTATGGATTGCAAAAAGTTTCATAATTTGCACCATAATTTTTTAGATTCAGTTCTTATATTTCCTTTTACCTTGTGGATTCCACTCTAGGGACATTCTTGTAACGTCTTCGGCTGGATTACTCAGTGTGTGTCCTATCCATCTCCATTTCCTTTTTCTTTAATCAGACTCAAGGTCTATTTGCTTTGTTTGTCGTAGAAGTTCTTTGTTACTGATTCTATTAGGCCCGAAGCATTTCATCAGTCGTCTTAAGCATTTGTTCAGAAACACCTGTAGTTGGTTTGTAATCTTCTTTGTATGCTTCCATGTTTCACATTCATACAGTAGTACTGACTTTACACATGCATTGAACATTCGAAGCTTTGTTTTTCACAGGTGCATCCGGCATTCCAGATCTGTTACAGAATGTATTTCTGGCCTTGTTAATGCGCTGATTAATATCTTCTTCAGTTTCACCTGTTTTTGCTACGTACAACTAAGTACACAAATCTATCAACATCTCCCACTTGTGTATTGTTGACGGTGATTCGCGTATTTACATTGGTATTCAATCTCATATAGCCTTTGTTTTTCTGATGTTTATTTTGAAACCAAAGTCATGTGCACGAGTTGAAAGTTCTTCTATTTTCTGCTGCATGTCTATGTGTGAGCAGGCAAATATTATCTGCGTAGTCTAGATCATGTGTTCCATCTGGATCCCATTTGGACTTGTATCGTCAAGCTTTCGTATGATACTGTTTAATACTATTAGGAATAGTAGAGGGGTGAGGGTAATACACAGCCTTGTCTCACTCCTCGGTGGTTGTAATATTTATTACTTTGCTGTTGCAAAGTATTGTATTCTATTTTATTGTATTCTAATTCCAGCATTCTTATACATTTCCTTGATTAGATCAATTATTTTCTTCGGGATGGCCATTTCACAAAGTGCCTTCCATATCGGGCTTCTGTTAATTGAGTCGAAGGCGCGTTCAAAGTCCACGAAGGGGAGATACAGTTGTGAACTCCATTCATTTGATTGCTCTATGATTGATACGGATTGTGTTGATATAATCAGTTTAGCTTATACCGTCTAAAGCCAGCTTGTTCATTTCTTAATTTTTTTTTAATGTTTCCTACTACACATCACATTTTGTTTAAAAAAAACTATTTAATGAAATCTAAGTAATTTTTAAATGTAAACTTTTCACTCAATGATTTTTAAAAGTTATGCCGAGCGGCAATTAAATTATTTCAACTACATTCGTCTAGAAAATTGGAGGTATATTCGAATAATTGAATGATCAAAATTGATCAAATTATTCGAGAATGTAATACGATTTTCGGCATTTCAAATTGGAAGCCTTATTGATTATTCAGTACCTTAGTTTACCGCATCTATTTATTTTTTAATAAATGAGGATTTTTTAGGAGAATCATTTTAACATTTCAAGAAAAAAGACATTTATGTAGCGTAAATATTCAACAAAATAACGTAGGCTTATTCTCTAGCGACTCTCACCTATATTAATTTTAACTTCAATCAATATTCTGTTCGAGTTTTATTTGAACACTTAATTCAAATAGATTTTTCTTCCTTTCATTCAGACCAAGGGCGCACACAGAAAAAGTTTTAGGGGGAGGAGGTCCAAAGAACTTTTTTTTAATAAAATGTGTTATGCCATAAGAATTACAATATGTGTCACGACAACACATAGATATCTTTTAAGACCCACGTCCCTAGGTCCCTAGGACCCTAGGAAAAGAATATAGTTGAGACATGATGTATCCGATTTCACCCGAGCACGAACGGTCAAATTCAAAGCAAAGCGTTCCGCGAACGAACACTGTGGCGTTTCTTGCTGGGACAGTGACGATTAAATCACTATTAATAATAGGCGGTTTAGAAAATTTGGCATACCAGACTTTAAAGAATTAATGGCGGTGTAAAAAGTTTTGTCAGAAAAGGACTTGGAAGAATGTTTTGCGCTTTCGCTCTGTCGGTTTCTGTTTTTTCGTTTTCGGTTATCTGGTTCGATGTTATGATCCAAGTATTAAATATTATACCGTTGTTTCTAAGGGCCAATTTGGTTGCCTTGGAAAACAAAGCTTTTTGTTGGGGTTTTATTATTAATACTAAAACATTCTAATCGAGCAAAGTTTTTACACTATTATTATTTTATTTTCACTCAGATAATTGACCAACCTGCCAGTCTAACAGAGTTCCTGACATTTCTGTCCAAAGTAGTGAATTCCTTTATATGTTTTTTACAAATGATCTTTCGTTGGTACAATTTAGAATATCAGAACTTTTCGGAACAGGTCGCTTGATAATACCAAAGCATTCAACAAAGTATAGCTCAAGTATAGCTAAGATTGTTTCTTATATGCAAATTGAGATGCTATGACTTAGACGCACAACTTTTTTCCTAGTTTTAGAGCTTTATGTCTGAGCGTAAATTTGAAGTCAGTGTCGACGGTTTTTCATCACATATCTTTTCAAGTAATGCATGAGTTATTCACGGTTCCGCTCTATTCCAACTCATTTTCTAATCTACTTAATGACTTGCTGAATTCAACGATTTATCAAGGGCTGATATGAACGCAAATAGAAGATATACCATCGGATATAACGTTGTTTGTATTGTATGAATCACGATAGAATAAAAATGTATCCGAGGATTTTCTTCTATTCTCTGTTTTATCTGCTGTTCTTTTTTTGTATAGAACAGTGGATAAAACAATTTGTTTTCTTGACATATGCGCATAGCAGGATAATTTTGTTTTGAATTTGTGATTTTTTTTTATTTAAGTTTGTCCGTTTCTGAAATTTGTTTTTGATATAAATTAATAGTAAACTAAATTATATTTTTAGTACAATTTTAATATATGTAATTAATATCATATAAAAAATTGGTTTTTTACCAAAATTTAAAATTATTTTCATCCAAAAATAAAAAATTATATTTAATTTCAGTTTTCAAATAATTTTTTAATTTATAATTAAATTTATTTAACTATAAGAAAAGTAAGAAAAAAGTACTGCACTTATAAAAATTCTGCTATAAAAATGCAATAAAAACAAAAAATTCCATCCGTGTTCATATACAATCGACGAAAACTAAAATTCTTGGATACAGTTAGAACCTTATTCTCGGATTTTTTTCTATCGATCGTTGTTCATACAATCGGCCTCAAATGCTACCAATGTTGAATTGAACACGAGAAAAACTGAAGTTTGCCATTCTATGTTATCAACACCTAATCCGTTTTCATTAAAGTTTGATTCTTCATCAAAGTTTAACTTCCAGAAGTTGAGATAGAAAATAATGTAAAGTGGAATATATGTATCATATTTTTACCCTAGTCGAGAACGTTGTTCAAAAATAATTACTTTTTCGTCGTTGTCGTAAGGTCAGAGGCGTAGCTAGGGGGGGGGGGCGGGGGGGCGGTCCGTCCCGGGTGTCACCCGTTTTGGGGTGACACCCGAACGTAAAAAACTTAAACAAACCATCACAATGTTTTCAACGATAAATCACTTCGAAACCGTTTTGGGGTGACACCCGAACGTAAACAACTTAAACAAACCATCACAATGTTTTCAATGATAAATCACTTCGAAACCGTTTTGGGGTGACACTAGGGCATGGTTAGATTAATCGATTGTTCGATTAATTGATCATTTCGCAAATTGTTCGATTAATCGAACAAAAAAACTATTAATCGATTAATCTAAATTTACGAAAATGTTTAAAATTTACAAATTTATTTAACGAATTTTGTACCAAATTGTGAAAAGGTTTATTGTCTAAAGATGTTTTCTCTTTTTCTTAGGAATTACTTTTTTTAGTTGTTATAGGTATAACACAAAGTACATTAATAACAAAATTTGATCTTAATACAAAAATCTTTACTGTGCCTTAAGTAATATTTTTATTATTAATCCAACCAGTAAACTATGGTTTGAAGTATATTGAACTCCATTACTTTCCATTCTGAAGGAAACAGCTTGTTTCTTATCATTTTCAATATTTTCAAACACATAATTTTGTAAGGTCTGAAAACTTCAATGACAGAGAGGTAGATACACATCCTAGGCTAACGCCTAGAGCAAAAATTTCACTCTTATGCAAAAAAGACCTACTTTACGCCCTTAATACATAGATAGCTATTAATTTTTTGTTTATTCTTATGTCATTGTAAAGGTTCAACTTTTAAATATGATATAACGTGCGTATTCGTTTAAAAAAATTAATAAAAATATTAGAATTAGCAAAAATTTTTTTAATTCGATTAATCGATTAATCGATGTTAAAATTTTCATATTAATTGTTAATCGATATTTAGTCCCAATCGATTAATCGACCATGCCCTAGGTGACACCCGAACGTAAAAAACATAAACAAACCATCACAATGTTTTCAACGATAAATCACTTCGAAACCGTTTTGGGGTGACACCCGAACGTAAACAATTTAAACAAACCATCACAATGTTTTCAACGATAAATCACTTCGAAACCGTTTTGGGGTGACACCCGAACGTAAAAAACATAAACAAACCATCACAATGTTTTCAACGATAAATCACTTCGAAACCGTTTTGGGGTGACACCCGAACGTAAAAAACTTAAACAAACCATCACAATGTTTTCAACGATGAATCACTTCGAAACCGTTTTGGGGTGACACCCGAACGTAAAAAACTTAAACAAACCATCACATGTTTTCAACGATAAATCACTTCGAAACCGTTTTGGGGTGACACCCGAACGTAAAAAACTTAAACAAACCATCACATGTTTTCAACGATAAATCACTTAGAAACCATTTTAACCAGGTTATCCATATAATTTTAATTTTTAAATTGTGATAACTTATAAATGTGTCCTATAAATGTGTTATTGGTTCAAAACGAATATATTCTACTTTCTAAAATTTTTGAGTTATTACGTGAAATAAAATTTTAACAATATTAATCGAATTAACATGTTGAGCATTGAATCCCATCACCACAATTACTCAATAGCTTTGAATATTCCTATAGATACCATATTGACCGTTTTTTACGATATATTATTTAGTATGCAAGCATGATTATTTAATGACCAGGTCTGAAAACACATATGCTGAATAATGTATAGGAAAAGTGGTTTACGTCGATAATGTGGCACCCTTTGTCGATAGGGTGGCACCCTTGAGTTACAATGTCTCTATTCCAAAATTATTTCTAAAATATCCGCTTAACCTTACTACCTAATATATGTTTTACATTTCAAACAAATTAATTGCAAACACCTAAGGAAACTAACAAACAATCAAGTTACCGTGTTTGTAAATGATCTCAAAATAATTTGTTTTCCTTTATCTTGAAACTCAGAGAATAAATTGAAATAGATCGTTTTTCAATGGACACAAAAATAATTACTGTAGAATAAAATGGCAGTTATGCAATTACTGCAGTTTTGCAAATTTTTGTAGGTTGATACATACTCATACTGTTTGTTTTCAGTTTTATATATTTATATATTTGAATTAAATGAAAGTTTATCATTTAAAATTACATTTTGTTGGGTTTTAAATCCCTTGGAAATTTCAAACTCATCAAGTGATTCTTTTAAAGATCCCTGGCTACATAAATGTAAAGCCTTCAATTTTTTTTTAAAAGTGGTGTAGCAATTGTTATTAACTATGTAAATGGTTTGCAAAAATAAACTTTAAATTTTGTTTATTTTTCTTCTTAGGCAGGTATTCCTTAAATCAGTCTTTAAAACATTTTCCGGTTTTCCCGATGTAAAATTTTTCACAAAAATTACATTCAATTTTGTAAATTATTGAGCATGATTCTAATTGGATATTTAATTTTGGTTTCAATTCTTTATATAAAATATCTTTTAGGATTTCATACTTATATTTTTTTAAATAGTTCCTTATAATATTAGGCTATGATTTGTATATTCCATTTTATCAAATATTATTTAATATAAGTTGTTACAAGGAAATTTAAATAAATTAATTTTCTTGGCGGTGTATTCGTTAACACAGTGTACTTATTATGAACTATGTACCTATTATGTATCCTACAAATATATTTAGAATTAATGCTTTGCTGATACCTATACTATAATTAAAAATATTTTTTTAGATTTCGTTTAGCAAATATCCCAAAAAATAAATATGCCACGAGGAGTTCATACTTTTTAAAGAAAAAGTTGGTTCCAGCAGAGAAAGACCAAATCTATAAATATGTTACAAAACCCGATGATATCCAAGGTTCATCAAAAGAAACTGATTATCACGTTGATGCAACGAATGTTTCCGAGAATATTGGCTCATCTTCGGAAAGTAACAGCAACAATACAGAATTAATAATGATAACCTATGATGACGAATTAGAAAGGAATAATGAAAATGACAATGATAATGCCGCTAATGCTTCTACTATCGAAGACAGTATTTGCATGGGTGAATCACTTCAGGACTTAAGAGATGTATCACATTGGAATATACTCGTCTCTGGTAATGTTCGCATTGAAATCATAAAAAAAGAAAGTGAACGTTTTCAAAATAGAGAAGGGTCGTTTGTTACTGTATCTAGACACGGGTTAGACATAAAAGGTGATGTTTGCCATCTTTCTAAAGAATGGTTTTATAAAATGATGAATAATGGTGAAAAAATTCTACGGCCATGGATTGTTTATTCTCCTGTAAATAATAACTTGCGTCCTGTATTGCTTCTGTTGTCGTGTATTTGCTGTCACCAATAATAATAATACAAAATCAACATTTACTACTGGATATCAGAAGCGGTGGAAACTAAATCCCAAAGTGGCCGAGCATGAAACTTCAAATGAACATCTGGAGAATTTTGAAAAGTGGAAAACTTTGGAAATGAGGTTAAAAATTCATAAAACGATACGAGACGCAGCCTTGCAATTAATATACAATAAAAAACAGAAGTGGAAACATCTTTTATCAAGATTATTGGATATAACTTTGTTTTTATCTAAACAAAACCCAGCATTTCATGGACATGATGAAGGACAAAGTTCTTCAAATAAAGGCAATTTCTTAGAACTAACCAAACTATTGTCAAAGTATGATGTAGTGTTAAAAGAACACATTTTGAATTGGAGCATGGTAAATCACCAAAAGTATCATATTTGTCACCAGATATACAAAATGAGTTCATAAATGTTTTAGCCATCCACGTAAAGTTTAAGCTTGTCAACGAAATTAAATCGGTTAAATATTTTGGAATTAAGTTTGATAGCACACCTGACATTTCACATAATGATCAAATGTCAGAAGTGATTCGTTATGTGAAAATTGATGGTAGTAAAGTGGAAATCAAGGAAGTATTCCTTGGATTTTTTCCTTTACGTGGAAAAAAGCCGCTGATTTAAGCGATGAAATTCTTACACTGAAAAAAAAATTGAAGTAATGATAACCTCATCTCGAAGATGGCAGTTTATTATTCATGCAAAGAAAAGATATTTACAAACAATTTCAGCGTGATTGGGACAACTACTCAGTACTCAGTAACATTTTCCTGATAACAGAATGAGGTGTAATTAAAATATAAAGTGCTATCCAATATAACAGTAGTTGAATAAAGTTAATAACTATTTCCATGAAAACATATTTCTTTGGCCTTATATCATGAATTTTTCATTTTAAAATTTAAGTATTTGAGATTAATTGAGCTATATTTTATTTCCACATAAATATTTCATCTGATTGTCTCAACTGCATCGGCTTATCATTGTACGGTTGTTGAATCAATCTCGTATTTCGATTCGCCATATCTGCCCGCACGGTGAGGTTGAGACAACTGCATTTCGATTGGAAATAGGACATGTTTTTTTCAGTGTAAAAATCTTGAAAATGATGGTATAGATGTTATGAATTGTCGCTCCCAAAGGTTATGATAATGCAGCTGTTATGAGTAGTATACATGGAGAAGTGCAAGATATTATTAAAGCAAAAAATAACAAAGCAATTTTTGTGGGCTGCAAAGAGCATTCAATTAATTTATACGGCCAACACTCGTCAGTGGAAGCCATTTTTACATGTTTTTCTGCTTCGACTAGCCGCTGGGAAGTACTTGCTAAACACAACAAGGCAACTGTTAAAATACTCTTAACAGCGCATTGGAGTGCTCATTATGCTGCAGTAAAAGTATTGGCCGAAAACTTTGATGGGATTGTGGCTGAAATTGAGAAGTTAAGTGATCAACAAGAAAATGTAGACACTAGAGGCGCTGCACAGAACCTTAACAATGGAGCATGTGATTTTTCGTTTCTTTGCTATCTTTTGTTTTGGAATGATAATCTAAGAGAAATAATATCTGTGCTCAGATTGGATTGCAAAGCACGGGCTTGAATATTGATCAATTAGCTACAAAAATAGAGTAAATTCATAACGAAGTCTCATTGTAGAAGAGGCAATAGATCTTGCTGCGAAAAAATCGGAGGACTGTGACATTCCAATGGAAAGCCGAATTCGTCATAAAAACGCAAAATACGAACGGGTGGTGAGTTTGCACCTGATGTTGGACTGACACTGAGAGCTCAACTTAAAAAGGCCATGTTGGAATGTCTTGACCGATTCAGTGTTGAACTCCGAACTAGACTGAAGTCAGTTCAAGATTTAGCTTCATTGTTCGAGGTAGTGCAGACAAACACTTAGCTTTTGGCGAACAGTGAAAAGTTAAAATTATCGGTATCAAAATTTACTGGTTTTTATGATGCGGTATTGGGAACAGAACTCCTCATAGAGATACAAAGGGTGAGGAGGCATTTAAAAGCGGCCAATGTTACAGTTTCTAACTGGGTGTACCTAGACTTTTTGAAATTCATCGTAGAATGGGATTTTTTAGAATTTCTTCCGAATCTTACGGTCGCACTAAAGTTATTTATGACTATTTGCGTATTAGTGGCTTCGTGTGAGAGGAGTTTCAGCAAATTAAAATTAGTTAAAGATTACTTGCGGGCTTATAAAAATAATGCTCATTTGTATTAATTAAAAAAAATTATAAATTACGTTTATCGGCTTTTTATTATTATTGACAGTTTTTATTTTTGGGGTGACACCACAATATCCGCCCCGGGTGCCACCCATGCTAGCTACGCCACTGCGTAAGGTTTTTGATAGCAAACCGCTTCTTTTAATATTTAAGTTATTTATTCGTCCCTGCATGGAATGTTGTTCTCACATATGGAGTGCAGCATACATACATAAGTAGTTTGAAATGTCTTGATTCTATACAACATAGAGGTGTCAAATTTAACGGCAAATCAAATCTTACTAATCAGTTTGATTCCTTACATGTCACTCATTTGACGGTATTTTACAAATACATTATGGATAAACGGACGTCTGCTTTGATCAAATCAATTTTAGTTGAGCCTGCAAACTGCGCATGTTACACAATAGTATCAATTGAATTTTTTAACGGTTCGAGTGACGAATTATAGAGCTGTCACTTTTCAAAGTGATTCAGAGTCTGGCATCTATGGAATGCTTTAGCGGCGTGAGCCTGTCCTGATAATTTAAATCTTCCAAAAAATTAAAATTAGCGGTGAAAAAATCTCCAAAGAAAATTGATCAATATGTACTCACAAACCTTAGTTCCCTAGTTATGATATCTTCTGATGATCAGAGAGGTTAATCTATAACTTATTATGGTTAACACTAAACAATGCCTAACATCAAATTTAAAAAAAAGTACTGAAAAATAATCGGACTCGCTGAACCATCCCCCCCCCCCCCTCCTTTGTGTGCGTCTCTGATCAGCCATATTGACCAACAACAGGTTAACTACAAACAGGGTGTGTTGGTCGTTGTTAAATATACTGACAAAATATACTTTTAGCTGCATGGGACTCGTTCTCGGGCGTTTCGTGTTCATGTTTGGCTTGATAATCATAAAGTCAAACAACGCTTACAAAAGGCAGTATGTATTAACAAACAAAAGATTTTAGCTTACCCTGTATTTTTTAAAAAACTCATCAAATAAAATTACGGATTCATCCAGTAATTCGTTTCCAAATAAAACTACTTGTAGTACGAAGTTCGTTTTCTTTGCAGCATTCGTGACACTTTTAACAGCCTGCGGGGCAGTAAACACAACCCTTGGATGTGATAAATTAAACGCATGTTGTAATTCACCTATAAAAAAACAACAATAAGAGGATATTATATTCATTCGCATTTTCATTTGCAATTAAAATATTTTTCTAATCAAATTTACGACGTGCACGTATTATATGAAAACCCACGTATCCCTGTCCTTGATATTAACAGACAAGTTAACGTGAGATATCACAAAGCTCGTTAAATTGAGCCTCCATACACCTCTATATGTTAACTTTAATCAATAAAAAAGACAGAGTGTCACAGATCAACTGCTACACAACACATTTTATTAAGACCCGGGTAGGAGATGCCAATATTAAACAACAAACCGAGCTCGGTCCCGTTTCGGCAAGCCGAGCCTTGGCTAGTTAACTTCAGTCTGAGCCAGTTGTTAATGCCTAAACTGAACCAAGATTCAGTTTATTATATTACGCTTTATTCACCAGTTTAATGTATTGTAAACATGAGCAAGCCATTTATACATTATGTTATGTTATTTCTATACATTATGTTACTCTTTCCACAACCTCTTTCCACATACTTACAGGAGGTCTGTGAAAAAATTGGTTTTGTAGGCCTAGACCAAGTCTTATTTGCCAGACTTGGCCCAGCACATCAGTCCAAAGTTGGTTCAAGCTTGGGCCGTTTGAAAATGTTAAGCATAGCCCAAACCCCAAAAGCTGCGGCGCGGGCTTGGTTCAGATTTGGTCCCTTAGCTCATTCTTACCCGGAGAACAAAAGTATCATAAACGGATAAAATTGGAGCTAGTGCTTAAAATTTACCATCCATAGGTCGAATTGGAATTTCAGCAAACGACAAACTCATATTAATATTTTTACTTGTTTGTCATTATTATAGTCATTCATAACATAAAATAATTACAAATTAGAGGTCTCTCAGTCATAAAATCTTATCATATAGCAAATATAAACATATTTTGAGAAATGTAAGCTTTGTACCCTTAAATTCAAGAAGAGATTTTACGATATCTTATATATGTACTACAACAACAAGAGTGAATAGTAAATATTGTAAATTTTATAGAAAAAATATATATCTGCAAAATCTCTCATAAAACATATTTAAAATATTAGTACATGCTGTGAATAAGTTATATATTTATTACTATGCTTAGATTGTTTCAGTAATCTTTTTGAGCAGATAACAAATTTTGAATACCTCATTCTAATATGGTTGCCGTTCATGGTAATTTAAAACGCTTTAGATATCAAGAAAATAACTATCTTGCTTCGATATCAAATAATTATTTTATACAGAATAGTATTCCATATGACTATGCCCATAACATAGTCTGGTAGATTAAATTAAAATTGGGGTTTCATTATACGGAAGGCGAGTTTCCTTTCACAGTAGCAGATTTTAGTGCGTAATTGTACGACATCTTAATTCGTAAGCCTTTCACCTTTTTCATAAAGCCATGCTCTTTCCACTTCACCACACATAATTTTTAGAATTGTGGTTAAATTGGATAGCATTATTTAGACCATTTATTTTGAGCAGATCTATGTTTAACATTTCTATTTAACTTTTATTTAGATCGTTCATAAAAACAAACTCACGTTCTGTATAGGTAACATTCATAGGAGCTACCGTTATTCCCAAAAGTAAGGCACCTAATAACGGTAACGGAAATTCTATCCGGTTATCGCTGACAATTCCAATGGTATCACCTTTTTTCAAACCGGCCGCTGAAAGGCATTGAGCAAAATCAATAATTTTATGTCGAAGCTCATTACAACTTATTTCAACAGATGTAAGAACATCAACCTGTGTTATACAAAACAAAGTTAGTTATATAAGCAATAACAAAAGTATTTTAATAAAAAGTATTTACCAAAACTACAAGATCTCCTAAATCTTTTAGACGCTGTAAAAAAATTTCACCGAACGATTTGTTTTCCAATTCCTTTAAACTCTCTGAGTCCCCACCATACAGAACATTTAATTCACTACTCATAACTATTTAAAAATAAATCACAGATCACTCTGCGGTGAAGTTATTAAAATAAAACTGAAAAAAAATTTGGACCAATTCGTTTAAACGAATAAATAGAAAGAGAACATATAAAAAGAAATAATTTGTTGGTGAAACAATCTACTGATAAAGGTAATCTTAGTTTCTTGTTTAAACACCTATACGTTTTCGGTTTGTTCTTATTTCGCTTAATCAATGTCATTGAAATATGATAATTAAATTGAAAAGAAATTTCTTTATTACTCTCAGAATAATATAGATAAAATCAACTTTATATTCTCAAACAGTTAAAATATGAGTTTCGTTGGAAAGGGACTATAGTGCCATGCTAAATTTTTTTAAAAACAAATCCAGGCATTCATATTGATCCTCTAGCATAGCTAAGTAAATTGATAAGTTTCTGAAATAATAGTTCTATCAATTTTGGATTGCAAGTCGGAATAAAGAGAGATATAAAATCGATGGAGTGTAGCACTCTAGATAGCTTAAGTAACCATTAACTCCTTTTTTAATCGTTGGTGGTTTCGCTTTCACGCTAATATACATTTTAGAACGCTATATGGGGTCGTAAAGTTGGTCGAGTATGTTGTTTGGGTTGTCGGATCGAGACTAGAATAGGCAAAGAGCACAAACAACACAGGTTTCTTGAAAAAAAAAAGAAAGTGTTCCAAAATTAAAATAAATTTCAAAAAGCTATTCTCAAAAAACATTTTTAGAAAAATTGTTACTCGCAACTATATTTTCAATTTAAAAAAATATTCTATAAAACATATTAAAATAAAAAAGTCCGAGCGGCAGAATGTCCGTTAGAAATAGGTAGTTTTGTGTACAAGTAGAATCTGATGTATCAGATTAGTTTAAACAAAACAAACTAATTACAAACAGAAACCGAACAAGTTTTAAAAAGAAAATTAGTAAATTCGATGGATTTTACCTCTGGTACTTGGAGAAACATGATGAATAATTGTAAATAAATTTCTTGTTGTAGCGAAACACTACAACAAGAATGAAAATTAGTTACATATAAGCAAAACTACACCTATGGAATTTTGAAACGTTACGAACGAACAAACAAATATCAAATATACCACAGGACATATGTGTGACACTATATGACACTATAAGAAAAACACACCGCAAACCTACTCTATCTATATCGAGTATAAGCTTCGTGCAATTACTGTGCAATATCATAATAGTTTATTTCTAAGAAAAAAAATTAATTTCTTCTATTCAAATCTTTTTATTTTTTTTCATTGATTTATAAGGTTTTTGCAAATTGTTGTTGTTGTTGATTCATTGTTGCAAACTTTTTTGTTGAAGCCGCCAAATCAAAAACCTCTTATGCAGAGTAAAGCATTCAAATCCGAATGTTCGAGTATTCGAATATCCGATCAATTTGGGTATATTTTAAGTATTCGTTATTCAAATATTTATACGCGAATATATTTTATTATCTCCCAAAATATAATGGCCTTCCATCCCTTCATTCCTTTTTCAAACTTCGAAACATAGAAATTTCAATATTTTAAGGGAAATAATTTTATTACAAAAAGTGCTTGACGTATTAACTCCGCTTAATATTACAGTCAAAGAATACTTATTTTAACAGCCGAAGGCGTATGCAAATTCTTATGTAATTCTCTAACGGAAATGAACAGTGATTTAAGTAAAATCTTACTCAACGAAATTAGGAAACGAATGGATCAGAGAAGAAACAAAACGTTAACAACCTTATTGCTATATCTTGACACTCGAGTTGTTATACCACAATTGAACGAATATTTTGATTACGCAACGCAAACTGCTGTGAAAACTTTCTCGTCTCCTCAGCCTTCAAAGATGATCCTTAGCCCAGAGATAAAAACAGTGATAGTTTCTTGTAATATAAATGACGCACTTGCAGTCAACAGTCAAAGTAAAAATATGTTGCAACAAGAGCTGCAACTAGCGATTAGCTCAATTACCGATTCCACGACACGAGATACAGTAACAGTGGTAAAGAAAATCACGGGTAATAGTTTAAAAAACATTTTTGTTATTTAAATAATTGCCAGGCTAATCAGCTTTGAATATTCACCACGGTCGTTCGCAACAGCGACATAATTACCATGGCAGCCGATTTTTTTAAGGTCGTTTATTACGTCAGTCTCCCATTGTAGTCGTGGTCTTCCTCGCGGTCGACCACTCCCTGGGGTACTAAAGTACATTTTTCTAATCATTCCAGACTGAGAATCGGCTCGTAGAACATGCCCAAACCAAGCAATCCTATTAGAACGGATACAACATATGATATCAGAACCCTCAAGAAGGTCTCTGATCTCAAAGTTATACCGGGTTCTATACTCCCCATCGTCTGTCTTAAGTTGACCAAAAATGTAGCGTAGGATCTTACGCTCAAATACAGATAAATGCGATTCGTCATTTTGTGTAAGGGTCCACGTTTGTGACCCAAACATCACGACCGGTCTAATCAATGCCTTGTATAACTTGAGCTTGGTGTTAGTGGATACATACGGTGATCCGAGGAGAGGTTCAATTGAGTAGAAAGTTCGATTACCTGCAGCGATTCGAGCTTTAATATCTAAGTATGCTGTTGTTTGAGTCAAGCATTGATCCCAAATATTTAAAAGATTCAACTCCCTCAATTCGTTATCGCCGCACATCAAATCTTTCTTCTCAGCCTCTCTTGAAACATTCATATGTTTGGTTTTATTGTAGTTAATTTGCAGACCAATTTTCCTAGCACCACTCTCAAGCGACTTGAAAGTCTCACTCATAACAGCTTCACTTCGGCCGAGGATGACAACATCATCAGCGTAAGCAATCATCTGTACTGAGTTTATTGACAAGATATTGTTATTAGTCGGTAGTTTCTTTTGACGGCACACATATTCCAAGGCTAGATTAAAAAGTATAGGAGAGATAGCATCACCTTGTCTTAAACCGGAGTCGACTTTAAAAAACTTTGATATTTCGTTCTCTACTCGTACACGGCATTGAGAAATCTGTACTGTCATTTTGCATAGTGATACGAGTTTACCAGGAATTCACATTGACACCAGAGCAGACCATAGAGTCTCTGGTTTGAGAGAGTCGTAGGCCTGCCTGAAATCAATGAAAAGTTGGTGTACAGGTATGTTGAAATCTCGACACTTTTCCAAAATCATCCTTATCGAGAAAAGTGCATCGGTGGTACCTCGGCCCCGCCGGAAACCACACTGATATTCTCTAAACAGTTGTTCAGCAAAAGGATTGATTTTGGATAGCAAAATGTAGGAAAAGATCTTATATGCTGTGCAGAGGAGAGCGATTCCTCTGTAGTTTGCACATTGTAGGCGATTACCTTTTTTATTGATTGGTATCAGCATAGCTGTGTTCCAGTCCTGTGGCATGGTTTTAGTCCTCCAGATCATTTGAACAAGTTCAAACAATCTTGAGGATAGAGTTTCGCCACCATGTACAATCATTTCAGATGTTATATTGTCGATACCAGGTGCTTTATTGCGCTTTAATTTTGACAGCGCCGCATCGAATTCCTCTTTGGTTGGTTCGTCTACATGTACCTTTGACGCACGAATAAGCTTTGCTCATCGCCCGACTTGTTGCTGGTCACTTAAGTTGAGAAGTTTTCAAAATAAGCGGCCCAAGTATCTAAAATATGTTTAAGGTCTACTTGTAGCACCCCATCTTCGTTTTGAATAGCAGTCGATCTAGTTTGAGGGCCCTTCTTTAAGGTTTTAACCTGTTGAAAGAAGCTACGCGATTGATGTTCCTTATTGAAGCTTTCAATCTCCTCACACTGTCTCTTCCACCATTCTCTCTTCGTTCTTCTACATAGCTTTGTAACGGCTTGTCTTGCTAGTTTATAGTTCTCCTTCGTGGACCTGGTGTTGCGTCCTTGTAGACACTTCAGATAGCAATCTCTTTTGTATTGAATAGCGTCAAGGCATGCTTGATCCATCCATGGCTTCTGGGAGTGGTTCTGTGGTCGTCCAAGTATTCCCTCAGCAGCGCTTAAAACAGCATCTTTGAGCAAATACCATGACTTATCGACGTCTCCATTAATGGTTTCTGATTTATCCAATGTTTCGGCAATATGGATTTGATATCTCTCTTCTGTTTCAGCATTCTTTAATGATGATATGTTAAAACGTTTCTGTTGATTGAATTTTGGAATGCCTGGATTTGGGAAGTGGAACCTTATCGTTGCACATACAAAGAAGTGGTCACTTCCAATGTATGAACCTCTAAAGGATCGCACATCTCGAACGCTCGAAAAGAAACGTGCTGTTACTAGAACGTGATCAATTTGATTTCGAGTGTTTCCATTCGGTGAGACCCAAGTCTGTTTATGAATCGATCGATGCGGAAAAAACGTACTGGCAATTCTCAAATTATTTGATAATGCAAACTCAGTCATTCTCTCACCATTATCATTCGAATTCCAATGCAGGCTGTTGGGACCCACCACATTTCCATAAGAGATATCTCTTCCAACCTGTCCATTAAAGTCACAAAGAACCATAATGGAGTCGCTTGAAATACTAACTTTGTCATTCGGATTAGAGATTAGAATTAGAAACAACTTCAACTAACTAGGTATTAAAACAAAAGTTTCTAGTAAATATAAAAGCACAAAATAATATTTATTTATTTATTTATATTCGAATTCAAATGTGGAATGCGATATTTATACGATCGACTGAATCGAGAGAAGTGCGGAACCATCACGAAACCTCAAGACTAACAGATTAAAACTTTAATGAAATTCTGTTAAAATAACATGTTTTTAATCTACAAACTAGGGTCTGCAATACAAAATACTAACTAATAAATTAGCTTGCATTTCTTTTATTGAATTTTCATTTTGTATATAATATTTCACATTAAATAAAAGTCTTAACTGTCACTGAGGTCTTGTGATGGTTCTCTCGATTCAGTCGATCGTATAAATATCGCATTCAACATTCGAATATAAATAAATAAATAAATATTATTTTGTACTTTTATTTTTAGATAGTTTTGACAATTAAACTTTAAACTGCACCTTTTTCATGAACTAAAATTTGCATTTTTGATGTTTTTTGTAGCTATATTATAAGGTAAGTGTACAATATTACGGGCTAGTACATTATTCCTTGCTATTTTATAAAAAGCCTTAAAATAAGATAAATTTAAGCTTTTTTGAAAAAAAATATATCACGATACACGCCCTGAATTGCTGCGAATCAATTATTTTGATTTTCTTGCCGGCATTTTTGGTTTTAAGTTCATAAATCATACGTTGATTGGTTCGTCGATGGAAACTTGCTGTTTGAGACAATTTTCTTATGGAAAAGGTTAAGGTATTACTAACATTTTCTTAAGACCATAAAAATTTATCGGTATTTATTTCCTGCAAAATATTATTTTTTGTGGATCAATTAGGATTTTATTAAACGACTAATGTTAATAGAATACTGATTTTGTACATTTAAGTTATTAAAACAAGCGAGTTTTCGACGAACGGAATTACGTTCATAATTTATTTGAAATGTCCGGAATTCCGTTCTTAGCACGGAATTAGGAAATTGTTAAACAAATTTATTTTGTTTTTTATATCAAAAGTAATCATCTATTGCATAAAAATGTAATTTTTATAAATAAAGAACACTATAAAAATGTGTCGAAGCTAATTACGGATCTATATTATTTTAACCAAATTGCTAGAATTAGGAGAAGTAGATGTTAAATTTTCATTGATAAGAAGAAAATCTGGTCTACTCAATAGTTTCTTTAAATCACTCTCTATTTAATTCAGTCGTGTGTTTTTAATTTTGTTATCATTAACTTAGAGTTCATGATTTTTATAACACATTCCAAATAAAAATACTTTACTTATTTTTATACTAGGCTGTATCTTGCTAACACGGAATTAGGGTCAACAGAATTTTAAACATTCCTAATTATGGGTTATTCATCAGTTTGAAAACTTGGAGCCTTAACAGTCCAGATTTATCAGATTTAGCATTTTATAACAATTTATTTTCACAATAACTTGGAACAGCAGTCTCAAATAGAACGTATTCGTCGATCACAATCAAGGTATGATTTATGAATTTAAAATAAAAAATACAGGCTAGGAAATCAAAATAATTGATATTCTCAGAAATTCAGGACGTGTATTATGGACTAAAATTTTTTTCCCATAGTAGCATGTAGAATTTCAGCTTTTGATATGTACTTATATCGGCAGAAGTCTGCACACAAAGCCATTAAAAGCATAGATAGGACGGTTAAAATAGGGCTTCAGTAAATGCAGATGTTAAAGAAAGACTTCAGACAATATTTTGTATAAATTATTATTATAATTATTAAAAGCATTATTATATACATACATTATTTTTATAAATACTAAAAACACCCAAAAGTAATTTTTATTTGCTTTACTGTTTTCACTAGTTTCGATACAGGGTGGTTCGAAATTTGTTAAAAATTTAAAAAACAAGGCAAGCTTAAAGTTAAATAGTGCTTGAACCGATTAACCGATTTGAATAATTTTTTTTTCTCCTTTTTCATTTTTTTTGTTTTTCAGTTTTTGATATTCTGATACTTATAAATGAATGCATTAGCAAAGTTATCTATATTTATAAATAAATAAGTGAATAAATCAATAAATAAATAAATAAATAAATAAATATATAAATAAATAAATAAATAATCAAATAAATAAATAATCAAATAAATAAATAATTAAATAAATAAATAAATAAAAAATAAATAAACAGATAAATAAATAAATAAATAAATAAATAAATAAATAAATAAATAAATAAATAAATAAATAAATAAATAAATAAATAAATAAATAAATAAATAAATAAATAAATAAATAAATAAATAAATAAATAAATGAATAAATAAATAAATAAATAAATAAATAAATAAATAAATAAATAAATAAATAAATAAATAAATAAATAAATAAATAAATAAATAAATAAATAAATAAATAAATAAATAAATAAATAAATAAATAAATGAATAAGTAAATAAATAAGTAAATAAATAAATAAATAAAAAAACAAATAAATAAATAAATAAATAAGTAAATAAATAAATAAAAAAAATAAATATATAAATAAATAAACCAATAAATAAATAAATGAATAAATAAATAAATAAAAATTTTCCTTTTCTTAAAAATCGGTTTTACTTATAGACTATTTTATTTTTTTTAAATTTTTTTCCCAATCTTTCGACTTTGGCCTTTTAATTTATAACATGTGTATATAAATACGGTTTTATAAAAATATTACATTGATAAAATAATTTATATTTCTATACGATTTTTTTAATTTTTATTTTTCAAAAATGGAGATTTAAAAAATACTTTTATTCTCTTATTTCCTTATTGTTTTTCCATAACACATTTAATGTTTTTCCATAACACACTTAAACTACAGATAATTTATTTATTTATTTATTTATTTATTTATTCATAATGAACATTACATTAATTTCATACATGTTTTCTTACATTAATTGTTATACTAAATACAAATGTTCATTAGTAGGTGTTATTTAAGAAGTGCAAACGCACTTGTTATATAAAATAACACCGTCAAATTTGTACACTAAAATAATTGTTATTTGAATATATTATTAATTATTAGTTTGAAATTTTTGTACTTTGTGACATTTACTAAAAACGAGTGTACCTTTTGAACTTTTTTTCCTTAAAAGGAATTAAAAAATGCTTAATAAAAAAAATCATATTGAAATATTCTTTGTTTATTTTAGGTGAAATTTTTGAGTTTTAATTTTTCAAAAATTTAATTTTCAAAGACGGCGAGATTTAGATGAACCTCTTTTTCTTTTTTTATCAAATAACATACTCAAATTACAAAGAAGCGTTTTGTTTTGTTGACGAGAACGACCCATTTGAATATTTACTGACAAAAAATATGTCTGATCTGGAAAATGCACTTTTGGATAATTGAAAATAACATTTAAAAAAAATTTAAACTTAAAAAGTAAAATGTAAAATAAGCAAACTTGTCAGTATACTAAATAATACCTTTAAACCCAAAATAGTAATAATAGTTCCTGGGCCCACACCGATTTTATGTAATGATTACCACATATTTTATACTTCGTGAGCCGCCTATCCTTGACGAGCCCGAAAACTTTTGTTCTGCGATTTTCCTTACATCGGCCGCTATTCGTTCGGCAATCTCTGAAAATTTTTGAATGCCCGCAATCTTGTAAAACTGCTACCACATTTTTTTTTCAACTGCAATAACAGACAAATTTTTGTCCCACAAGATTACCCTCGTGTTCTAAATCAAATTTCCAACCCCCATTGCTTTAAAAAATAAAATTTACAAGAACCCGGGCAATCGGCATTTTTCGGAGCTTGCCAAACGAAAAAGCGGCCGAATCGAGAAAAAGGGCAGACTCGGCAAAGACAGGCGCCTCACAAAGTATAAAATATGTGGTAATCATCACATGAAATCGGTGTGGGTCCAGGGACTATAATGCCTTAGTATGTTTTTGTTAAATAATAAATCTTTAAAATATTAAGAAATAAATGAAAAAAATGTACTTCTTGAAATCGCTCTGTTGGCAAAATTGAAATTAGAAACCCTCAAATAAAAATATAATTTTTTTTTATTAATGAAGTATTTTTATAAAGCCTTACCTATAGACCCTTTCAAAAAAAAATTAAAGAGATCGGGTAGCCCGTTTGAGAACAATTCAATTTTAAATTTTGCTTGCCTCTAGATTTCTGCCACCCTGTATCAAAACTAGAAAAAAATAAACAAAATTAAAAACACGTATTAATTTTGTTTATTATACTATCGATTACCAAAGTTTCAAGAAAATCGAAAAAAGTCAGGCTCAAATTTTTCAATTTATTGTCGTCTTTATTCGATTTGCCATCTAATATATGTAATATAAAAACTTACATAAAACGTGTATGCTAGGACATACAGAGTATAATATATCACAATATAACAATAAAATGTTTGGCATGTTGTGAAATATATTTAGCATTTATTGTAATAATATAAAACCATAACCGTGAGCTCAACTGCATTCAGACTAGTGCTGTTTTTGCTGCTTCCACAATCCAATGATCTAATTCGTAGTAAATGCATGCATAGCTTCGACCGTATTTCTCAACCAAAATGCATAAACATAGCAGAAGCTTTGGTTCGTAGTGACACCAAATTTTTTAAACACAAAGTAGAATAATAATGCCATTTACTTAACGTGAAAGTTTAAGTTTATTGTTTTATATTCAACTCATTGTTCCTTAAACTAAACGATTTATAAGCAGATATGTCTATTAGTGACACTGTTGACACAATTTTCACTGTCCAAACATCCGACCAGCCAGATAGACATATTATTTATGCTTATTTCAAAGGCATGGTAAGTTTTTGACCTTATTGAATAACACTACCATTTATGTGTTTTTAGAATGACAAAATAAATAATATAAACGTAGATAAGTGTTATAAAAAATAAAGCAATTGTTTTAAAACCAAAATTCTTCTCTGTCCAACTCTTTAAAATACAAAATAGTTATTTCCTTAAATATCACGCAATTAGGGACGCACTAACACGGAATTAGTTACATCGTCAATTTTTTAGCACGGAATTAGAGACAATGCAGAGGTCATTTGAAGTATTTATAAATTCCATTGCACCAAATTTTAAAACTTTTTGATATACAACATGGTAAACAAAACAGCTATCTAATTATAATAAACCACTTTATATGTTATTTCTGTTGCCTCAAAAATTTTAAATTCATCCTAAAATGAGACAATCCTTAATAGCACGTAATATGGTACACTTACCTTACTGAGAATATAAAAAACTTGTAAAATGTAAACATATTTATAAGGATAAAACAAAGAGAGGATAAAGCAAAATCGTGAAATATGCGTACATAAAATGAATACGTAATATGTATTAAAAGTTGTAGCGAACAGTTTACTCGCACTAATCTAAAATTTTCGCATAATTTAAAATTTTGACGCAAATTTTGAACCGCATATTTAGATTATTTGATCTAGTTTATCAACCGTGTCCTCTTTTCGGTAGGACTGTCCTCCTTTGGAGCAAGAAGGTCCTCCGTCCTCATTTACTATAACGATGTCCTCTTTATTCGTTTTATTTATTTTATCAATGAATTTTATTTTTAAATTAAAACATGCTTCTCTGTCGGAACTTGGTTAAGAGTAAAACGTCGTATTGCTTTCGTGTTTAATGAATTTTATTTTCTCACAAATTTGCAATGCTCATTGCTCGCTCGCATTGTAATCTTTTGATGGAAAATAAACTAGTTCATTAAACATCTCAACAATAAATTACTATTATACAGCTAAAGTTAAAGTTTTAGTAAAGTATTTAAATGGCTAAAACTATTTAGCTGTAAATATGGATTTTATTTAAAGTGACGCATTTAGACGTTAGCAAATGTTAGTGCAAAGCAAATGCAAATGTTAACTATAGTTAATAATACCGTTAATGTGAACTAGGATTTTGGGGCCGGAACTGCCTCCTAATCGAGAGTCGTGGAAGATGTGGAGGGTGTGAAATTTGATATGTTTTTGTTTAATTTCTAAATATGTTTATTGAGAAAATTTGGTTGATGTTCAAGAAGTTTGTTTGTTCGAGGATTTTTCGTGATGAGTTATTTTCAAAAATTCATAACTTCGGTTCTATTAAAGATAGAAACTTCTGTTTTGTTTTATTTTAAAGTTAAAAGATGCTAGTTTAAAAAAAAAATAATATTAACAAAAGTTATTTACAAATTTCTATTGCAATATAAACAAATAAAATGTTGAAATAGATCTTTAGCCATTGCTCAACCCACGCTCCACTCTGAATCGGTCGGGCTCTATTGAAGGTATGATTATATATATATATATATATATATATATATATATATATATATATATATATATATATATATATATATATATATATATATATACATATATATATATATATATATATATATATATATATATATATATATATATATATATATATATATATATATATATATATATATATATATATATATATATATATATATATATATATATATATATATATAAAGAGGCCATCATTATCTTTCTAAAACTACCATTAACTCAATTTTTTCTAAAAGTGGACTTATACCACTTTCAAAAAAACGGTTCAAATAATAAAATCTATAAACACATCCATGTACTTTTATAATAGAAGCAACAAACATAATAAAATAGCTAATTTTTATATCCAAAAGAATATTCAAAATGTCTAAGATCAATCTTCCTTTTCGAATAAACAAATGAATATCTATTTTTTCAATCGTTTCGAATAAAGGAAAGAAAATTTTTTTTAGATCTTTCCTTTGTTTTAAACAAAACAAGAAAAAATTAATACAGAAAACAAAACAATTATTTTTTCTACTATAGCAGATGAAAATTCTATTTACCAAGGATTCCACTAGTGTAAAATCATTTCCGCTAAATAACAATTGTAGTTGCATAATGCATATTATTTTCATGTGATTTGTGACAAATAGAATATGAATTTTGACATAATATGAATTTTAACGTTCAGTCGATTTCAAATTTAATAATTTAACGATATTTATTGTTTATATATTTACTATCGTAAAAAAGTTGCATTTCCTACGTGAAATTAAAACATTTTAAGTTGGTGAAATTGTCTCACTGTACGCTTACGAGTATGATGAACAAATTTTCACTCACAAAAAGTAGTGTTTTCATATCTTGTAGCAAAATGTACTATTATATTTCGTTGCAAAAGAAAAGGAAACAAAATTAATTAGAAAAATACAAATAATGTAACCGTAAACGAAAAATCTAAGAAATAATAACGGATAAATAAAACTTAAATTCGAACTACTTATTTTTACATATAAAATCTTAATGGTTATGAATAACAAGCGTTGGTTTAATCGGTTAAGGTGCCATCAACATCAACAAAAACCTATGTTTCTCAAATTAAAGGGGCATCAGGAAGTAATATTGGAGAATGTTGTGAGTTTTTGAATACTTAAGAAGACGACTCCAGTTTTTATTCAAATGATCCAAACCTGGCCAGTAGAATTCAATCAAACAATTTTACAAAATATTTGGATTAAGAAGGGTAATTATGTATTAAACATTTCGTCGAAACACTTAACATCATTTCGTATTATTTTCAAATGATCGTTTCTTAGGTACCTGTGCGTGTCAAAAGTCAAAACATAGAAATGAAAAATGCTGAAAAATATGGTCCAAAATTCACTGAGTTTCATTTTTATAGAAAACTCCCAAATGCAACAAAAATTAAACGAGTTTGGCTAATCTATTCACCGTCAGCCAAGCAGTTTTTTGTTTTGTATGCCGTTTATTTGGTAATTTGAATGGAAAATCGCAAGCATATTCATTAAAAGGTTTCAATTTTCACAAGGCATTTCGAAGCATGAAGAGTCTAAGTATCACATGAAAAATGATTTTACATATAAAATGCGTATCAAAAATGAACTTACTTTCGAGATAAAAGATTTCTACTAAAACTAAACTAACTAAACTAACTAACTAAAATTGAAATGAGCTATTGGAAAAAAAATTTTATTGCGTGTTGTAGAGGTTGTGAAATTTCTTGCATCACGAGGACTTGCTTTTCGTGGTCACGGCGAAATTTTAGGATCAAAACACCATGGAAACTTTCTTGGATCTCTTGAATTATTGGTTAAATTTGATCATATTTCTCGTTTTGGCAATAAAGGTACACTCTTTTCATGTAACATTGACAAATGATTTTTTTTATCATTCGGAATATATTTAGGAAAAGCATCGTATCTTTCAAGCACAATTTGTGAAGAATTCATCTCTGTAATGGCAAAACATGTTAAAAATCACATTGTTTCGGAAATTATAGAATCTCGATATTATTCGTTTAGTGGCGAATACACTCAGGATGTGAGCCATACAGACCAGTTGTCTTTTTGTGTTCGATATGTTAAAAGTAATACCATTTGTGAAGGATTTATTTCATTTATTGAAATCGAAGGTCATACATCGAATTATCTTTTTGACATCATTATGAAATTCCACAATGAAAACGAAATAAACATTGATAATTGTAGAGGACAGTCTTATGACAACGCTTACAATATGGCAGGTATTTATGGTGGCCTACGATTGATTCGTCAAACAAATGAAACAGTAATTTTTGTCCCTTGCTCTGCGCATTCATTAAATTTAGTCGGTAAAAATAGTGTTTCTGGCAATACTGCTGCAACAAAGTTTTTTGATATGGTTGAAAAACTTTATGGATTTTACGTATATTCTCCTTTTCGATGGAATCGATTACAACAACAATTAACCGAAAATAGCGAATACATGTTAAAGAGAGCAACTGGAACGAGATGATCAGCTATAGATACGAATCAGTTCACGCTTTACATTCTTGTTATTTAAAAGTGTTGCATGTTTTAAAATTTTTCAATTCAGATCTCAATGCAAATCAATTGATTGACGAATGTCAATTTGCCAAAAATTATTTCACATTTGATAATTTAAATTATGAATCGAAGAACAAAACAATGATAATCTTTCCACCACTTTTCCGAATATCGATATTTTATTACGAATGTTTTTTTGCATGTTTTGTCACTAATGTTATAGATGAACGATCATTTTCAAAACTGAAGTTAATCAAAAGTTATTTGCATAATACTACGAGTAATGATCGTTTGAACGATTTATCCATTCTTTCTATTGAAACTGAAATTTTGGACGAAATTGAATTCGATGAAATTATAGACCAGTTTGTAACACTTAAGTACAGAATAAATGTAATTTAAATGCCTGAAAATAAATATATTTCAAACTTGTCTGGTTTCTTTTTTGCTTATGCTTGGGGCCCCTGAATCACGGGGCCCTAGTGCGGTTGCCTTAAAACTTGTATGATAATCCGCCACTGACATTGATATACTAGCAGGACCCAGCGTGCTTTGCTACGCTTATAAATAAAGTTTATGCGTAGACATTTTGCTGACGTAGTAGCAACGATTTCAAAAGGTGGTAATGAGAAATGGCAGCATAATTTTTAATTTTACTTTTTAAAAATATGAATAGAAAATAATCAGCACTCTGTCAGCTCTAATCAGCAGCTGATCTGTTCGGATACAAAAAAAATAGCGATTACATAAGTTTTCAAGTAAGCAATAAAACAATTTAAATGACTTGTTGCATTAGTAGAGGTGTGTCATCTCTATGTAGAACGTTATACAGAACAAAAATAGATTCACAAATG
This sequence comes from Diogma glabrata, assembly GCA_963693315.1. Taxonomy (NCBI): domain Eukaryota; kingdom Metazoa; phylum Arthropoda; class Insecta; order Diptera; family Cylindrotomidae; genus Diogma; species Diogma glabrata. The sequence continues at coordinate 53,219 of CAVNZG010001791.1, forward strand.
TTCACAGTGTTCATGCATTGTATTTGTACCCGTCACGAAACACACAAAACCTGTTATAAAGAAGTTTTTCTGATAAAAAATGCTCTCAAATTGCAAAATTCAAGTGAATTACAATAATTGCTTTGATCTTAATCACTCACAGAATCTCTCAAAATTTTATTTTTTACACCAAATAGTGTAAAAGTTTTGTTTATTTAACATTATGCCCGTCGCGTATTGCCGCTATCTCATAAGAAAGAAAATTCGAGAAAACTCGTAAAGATAACATTCAATTTATATTGTGTCATTTTTATTGCAACTTATTTATTTTAATATGGAACGAATTTCAAAATGTCGTTTTAATTCTATTTATTTATTCGATTACTTGCCGGTACACTATATTTTTTGTTTTTCTGTCTGGTGCGTACACGAATAAATCACAAATGGAATATGACCGAAACGTTTTTGTTTTGCTTATAAATATTACAAAATCTGTATACTATACTATACACTGTTATAAAGAGAGAAAAACATCACATTCACTAACAAAGAAAAACAAATTATGAATAGAGAAAACGAAAATAAGAAAATAATCATTACAGTTTATCTTACTCTGTCTTTTATATTTATTTTTAATATCCATATATGGCTACAGCGTGATGGTGATGCGAATACATAAAAACTTTCCAATACAAAATCACACAACGCGCTTAAAGAAGTTTTCATTTCGAAACCAGTTATTGAAATCGGTAAGCCCGTTCGAGCACGATTTCACTTTAAACTTTGCAATTTTCACTAAATTACTTAACAAATTTCAAGCCACCCTGTCTCAAAACTAGTTAAAAGAATAAATAAAAAACAGGCATTTTCTTATTGTTTGCCATCTATAGGAAATATTTTATTAGCTTAACAGCTACACTGAACAAAGTAGCGGTGGTCCACAAAGCTGGTCCGTAACTATTCTCATTATGTTTTTTAAGTTTGTTGGGAGCATACAAACGATGCTCCTTTTGATGATGCTCCGACAGAAGATGTATATGTATGACAAATTTATAAGTTTTTTAGTGAGTTGGACAAAGTAGTAAAAGGGCCGGGGGCCTCGTCCAATTGTTAGACCGTTATTCAATACACTTTTACGGTCGTTTTTGTTTGTTTCAGAAATGAGTCATTCTCATCTTCAAAAGGATTAAAGTAACTAACGAAAGGGTTGTTTGAATTTGTAATATATATCTTACGAAGAATTGGTATCCCACAACTCCAACGTAGCCTTGTAGGCATCTGTTGTGAGTCATAGTCATAGTCAGACAGAATTGAGCTCAAACAGTTATGGCAGTCTTTGTTTTGTCCTGTAACATTTTTAACCACTCACTTATAAGGCTCTTTGGCTTCTGAACAAACCAACTATCTCTGTTTCTACTTGGGAACTAGGTTGCACTACTAATCGGATCAGATGCTAAGGGTAACAAATCATTGATGTTTGAATTGATAGATGTCGAAAAACATCAACAAATTTTAAAAAACATTACTACAATGTCTGGTGTAGATAACATAAACTAAATGGTTTTGCTAGACCAGTTGGGAAGTTGTTGGTGAAATGTTAGTGGATATCATTAATATGTCATTGCTAACTGGTGATATTCCTAACGAATGGAAGGTTTCAAAAATTGCGCCAGTACAAAAAGTAAAAAACACCACAAAATGTTCTGAGCTTAGGCCAATAAACATGTTGCCAGTTTTTGAAAAAATTTTAGAATCTGTTGTAAAAGAATTAACAGTTAGTAAAATGTATTGAATGTAATCAAATTATCATTAACGAACAATCTGGATTTAGAAAGCACCATTCATGTGAAGCTCTGAATCTCATTTTAAATAATTGAAAAAACGAAACTGAATAGAATATGATTACCTTAGCTGTATTTTTAGATCTGAAAAGAGCATTTGAAACAATTAAAAGAACTATTTTATTAACTAAACTCGAATATTATGGAATCAGAGGTTTACCACTGAAGTGGTTTGCGTCAAGTTTTTTGAGCAACCGCATGCATAGAACGAAAATCGATGATGTTTTTTCTGATACTGAATTTGTAAATATAGGAGTACCTCAAGGTTCTGTTCTGGCCCCCATTTTATTTATAATTTACATAAATGATATTTTAACTACAATAAAACATTCGAATATAAATCTATTTTCTGATGATACTTTAATTTCAATTTCTGGCCATAATATTGTAAATCTTCAAAATAAATTAAATCATGATTTTTTCATTCTTGAAAAATGATTAAAATATAATAAACTTAAATTAAATGTTAACAAAACGAAAGCTTTAGTCATTGTCAATAGAGAGGGTTCGTTTGTTCAAATAAAGATGGGAGATGAGCAAATGACCATAGTGGATGATGTAAAATATTTGAAAGTTTTGATTGATAACAACACAAGTTTACAAGAAAAATCTCCCTAAATAAAACCGAATTTTTCCTATAGATTTTGACCTGCCGAGCACGAATATCATATTAATTTTTTTAGGCTAGCTCTTGTTTTTGAGATATTCGCGAAAAAACAATTTTTTCGGTCAACAAAAAGGCTATTCCGGTTTTTGGATCGAATATTTTCCAAAACAAACAAATTAAATATATTAAAGAAACAAGTTCATAGTAAAGATACTAAAATACATTTTGATTTTTCTTGAAAAAATCCATAGAGAATTCTGAAAGTTAACTTGAAAAAAGTTGAAAGAAAGTCAAAAATTTATGTTTATTTTAAATTTTTCTATATTCAACTGCATTAATTTTGAACAAACAATGACTGTAAATTTTTTTAATTTCTTAGAGTCTACAGTTGATTCAATATCCTTTCTTTTAAGTTAAAAAACACGAATGTTGGTGCAGGTTGCACCAAGTTATTCAGGTTTTCCCAAAAAAAGTCATAGCTCAAAATTTGGAAAAAAAATGTTTACTAAGAATAATTTAAATTCTGCAGCATAATTGATTTATATATGAGTTGTTAAACAGATTTTCGAGTTAAAATTGCAAGTAATGGTCAAAACCTGGTCGTAACTCAACGTTAAAACGTTAAATGAACATTTTCTCTATTGTACCATCTGGAATGTGTTTAGTTGCAGTTGACATAACTATTTTTCAGCATCCATGTTTCATCTTTATTCAGTTTTATGTCAAAGTAATGAAGGTATGCAATTCTTATATATGGAGTGATTTTTTTAGCAGGATGTATTGCAAATGTATGTATGTATATGCAAATTCCACAAATAAAACAAAATAAATTTGGACTATTTTTACACTTGAAACTTCTTGAGAAGCCATTTCAATATATTTAACTTTACACTTTACTATTTTAAAAAAATTCTTAATTGATGTTTGAGAACGACTGAACTTGTAAAATATTATTTACGATGCGGCACAAAAAGAAAAGAAATACATAAATGCGGTTGAAATAACGAAAACTCAAAACGGCTCGCAGTTTTAATTTGAAAATCTGTATAACAATTTATATATAAATCAATTATGTTGCAGAATTTAAATTATTCTTAGTAAAAAATTTTTTTTTAATTTTTAGTTTTGCCTTTTTTGGGAGAACCTGAATAACTTGGTGCAACCTGCACCGAAGTTCGTGTTTTTTAATTAAAAAGAAAGAAAATTGAATTTACCACGGGCTCCAAGAAATTAAAAATATTTACAGTCATTGTTTGTTCAAAATTAATGCAGTTGAATATAGAAAAATTTAAAATAAACATAAATTTTTGACTTTCTTTCAACTTTTTTCAAGTTAACTTTCAGAATTCTCTTTATGGCGTCGAATGTGGAAAATCTTAAATTTTTGATATTTTTCCCACTTTTTTCGAATGTAACTTCCAGAATCCTAGATGGATTTTCACAAAAATAGCTCAAAATGTTTTTTAGCATCTTTACTACGGACTTGTTTCATTAATACATTGAATTTGTTTGTTTTGTAAAATATGCAATTCAAAACCGGAATAACCTTTTTGTTCACCGAACAAAATTGGTTATCGCGAATATCTCAAAAACAGAGCTAACCTAAAAAAATGAATATGATATTCGTGCTCAACAGGCCAAAATCCACAAGAAAAGTTGGGTTTCAGTCAGGGAGACAAAAAAAGTTCAAAATTTGTAACTAGTATAATAAATTAAATTTCAAAAAATATATGCAACTTATAATATAAAGTATCAAAGAAAATTGGATTCTTCACAACAATTAACAAAACATAAACTAAAATCCAAAATTACACTTTATAAAACAATTATCGAGTTATGAGGTTTATTCTTAGAAGTGATAGAAGAACACCAATCAACAATATATGTTAAAATCCCTTGAGGTCTATTAAGAAGCGTATAATTTATAATACAATGATTTTTATCTATCTATCAAAGATAATAATTTGACTTTTATCTTTAAAATAATCTGGTACACTCTTATCTTACCTCAAAATTAAAATACAGAGGTGAAACAAATTATTATGAGTTGAGAAACAATGACAATTTCTGCTTACCACTTTATTTGAAGTCAACATCATAAAACCAACTGCTATACGAAGGATTGAAAAAATTTAATCAGTTGTCGAATGAAATACAATGTGAAACCGGCTTAAAAAGCTTTAAGAAAAAATTGTACAATTTTTTCAAAATTGAGTTATTTGATGTTGTGTCAATTTGTTTTGTAATTATTATCATTAATTGATAAATAAATATCTATTATTATTATTAATTGTGTGTTTTATTTAGTCGTTTACCGAATGTGGTTTGAGGTGCGGATATGGTAATTTTTAAAAGGTTTTTAAAAGATAATCTTTTTACAAATGGCTTTTCAACGAGTTCATTCAAATTCAAAACGTTTTGTTAGAATTAAAACTAGCAAAGATACAAGAAAAATATTTCTTGGATACTAAATTTTAATTATAATTTAGGTCATACCAATGTTTATTGAAAGCATAAACACTAACATATAGTTTTGGACCACTAGATTACAATGCCTGTAAAATATTCAAAGTTCATTTTCTAAAACCTTTAAAAGTTTCATTTTAATATCACACGAAACGTTACATTAAATAATATTACAATTTTGACTTTGGAGTTTTTAATAAAGCCCGTAACTCCCGGCGAAGAATTTTGCCACTAGGATTTTTCGGTATTTCATCTATGAATCTAACACCACCTCGTAAACGTTTCGCTGATGATACCCGTTCTGAAACAAGATAAATCCGTTAAAATAAGTATATGATTAAAAATCCCAATGCTTGTACCTGCAACATATTTTACAATTTCTGATTCTGTTATTTCAACATGTGGTTGTTTTACAACAAATGCGAGAGGAATTTCACCAGAGTCTTGATCGGGCAAACCAACAACAGCAGCATCAAGTATCTTTTTGTTAGTCAAAAGAACAGCTTCTAGCTCTGCAGGAGGAACTTGGTACGCTTTGTACTTTATCAACTCTTTTAAGCGATCCACTATATAAAAATGACCATCATCATCATAGTAACCAACATCTCCAGTATGAAGCCAACCTTCATTATCTATTATATTCCTGGTTGCTTCAAATTCTCCAACATAACCTTTCATTATTTGATCTCCTTTAAATAATAATTCTCCTTTTTGATTGGCCCCTAACGTTTTTCCAGTTTCAGTATCAATAACTTTAGCATATGTACCATTAACTAAGACACCAACACTTCCTGATCTCATAAAACCTGGTTTTTGATGCAACACACCCAATGTAGCTTCGCTTAAGCCATATCCTTGTCTAATTAAACAATCTGGATTAAGTCGAGGTAAAACTAAATTTATAACGTCCTGGCCCAATGGTGCTGCCCCACAAAATATTTCCGTAACGCTCGATATATCAAAATTTTTTACAAGTGGACTTTTTGCTAACAACACAACCAGTGGAGGCACTAAAAAAATGATGTTTGGTTTATAACGCTGGAACAGTAAAAGTTTATTAAAACACTGTTTATTCATAGCGTTATGCTAATTTCCATACTTACTTCAATTGTGCTTAAAAAGAGACGTTCCTCAAACTTCGGTAAGAATATCACTTTCGCTCCTTTACAAGCAATAGACAATAATGTTAAACAACCGTAAGCATGAAACCATGGAACAATTCCTACAATAGATGGTGAATTATTATTCTTATCTCCTCGAATTGTATCCATTGATAAACTATAAAAAATAGATTTTTTTAAAGTAATTTTTTTCAATTAAGGAAAAATTGTGATCTTAAAATGTATTGTAGTTGTGGTTCATTTAGCGTGTGGCCTTTCTTAGGTACTGAGTACTAGTGGTTTTTTTTATCATTTTTGACTCTAAGCTGGGTTGTACACTCAAAAAAACATGCTATATTTCTAATCGAAATGCAGTTGTATCAACCTCACAGTGCGGGCAGATCTGGCGAATAAAACTACGAAATTGTTTCAACAACTGTACAGTTATATAGAACGATGTCGTTGAGATAACCTCATGTAATATTTATGTCAAAATAAAATAGAGTTCAATAAATTTCAAATACTTCTATTTTAAAATGAAAAACTCATCATATAAGGGCAAAGAAATTTTTTTATGGAAATAGTTATTAGCTTTATTCAACTAATGTTATATTATGTATATAACACGTTGTATTTTAAATAAACTTCATTCTGCTGTCAGAAAAATGTTAATGTGTAGTTGTCCCGTTCCAATGAAGGTAAAATTATTTGCAAATATTTTTCCCAGTACCGTTTACACCAGTAAATTTTAAACCAGAGCCGAATTCACTTTTAGAAGGATGACTTCTATACAGACAGTGACTATCCAGACCTGATTTACTGTTTATTGATTGTCTTATTTCTTGCAGAGCAAATACATCTATTCTATAACATATAAGTAGCAGATAATTACTAAAATATAATTAATATTCAACGAGTCTATAGACAAATGTGATTATCATTTGCGATTAAAGGGTAAAATATATATATTGTTATTAAAACAAAAGATATGCCCTTATTAGGGTTTCTATTAAAGAATAAGTTTCAATTTAAACACCCTAGTCATACCATCTGTAGGCAGTAAGATCTCTAGCATAAAAGGTAACATGTAACAAGTTATAGTTATGATTTAAAGACCACTGCAACTGTATAGCATCGTAGAACCCATTTAAACGTCGTTTAATGTAATCTACCTACCCAAAACACTCTATAGCTGCAAATATATTATGAAATGTTAACTGCACTCCTTTAGGTAAGCCGCTTGTACCAGATGAACATAAAATCAAACCTACATCATTTTTAGTATCAACTTGTGTTGGCTGGAAATCATCATTATATGGTTGCTAAAAAATTTATATTTAAATTATTATATTTGAGATTAGTTTATAAAAACAATGAATCAAATTTTGTAATAAGCAATAATAAGTAATAAGTAATAAACCCTTGTATCTCATATACGTCTTTCCTCCTGATTTTATATTTGTTTTGGTAGTCTTTAATTGTTTTTTTCGTTTCCCTTCCTATTTTATTCTATTCTCTTTTTTCTTTATCTTATATTATTTATCTTCTTTCTGTTTTTCCGTCTCATTATCTATCTTCTCTTCACAGTTCACAGATATCAAACGGAAATCAATTTTGCAACATAAGGCTTCATAAGGGGTCAAAATGCTCAAAATTTATCAAGTGTTTGTTATTACTTACCTTATACATATTGAAAAAATCATCGTATAAAATTATAGACGTATCTAGAGAATCATTTCCAAATAATATTACTTTTTGAATAAAATTCGTCGTCTTAGCGGCATTAACAACACATTTTATATTCTGTGGTGAAGAAAATACAACTTTTGGATGGGATAAATTGTATGCATGTTGAAGTTCACCTAAGGATACAAAGAAAAAGTTAACCATTTTTTTAATTATACATTTTGAGCTCTAATTAGAGGACCCTAATCTTGGTGCTCCAGGCTTGACTACAAAATCTCGGAGGAAAAGAAATTTTATCAATTTCTGTGTGACAAATTTACCAGATCACAATACAGGATTGGGACCTTGAGAAATATTTCGTGTTAGATGGGTGAAAGTGTATGTTATATCTTGCTACCACTTACATAAATAATGTAATTTAAAACAACAGGGATGAACGAAATAAAGTTTTAAAAAAGAAAAAAACGAATTTTATTACGTAATAAACAGAGTTTAAAACGCTTCTTATATATCACTAATTAACTCCGTTCTTTCATAGAGAAGTCCATGTTTTTCTGCCGAGGTGTGTTTGGAGCCCGAGCGCGAATCCTGAGGGCTACATATCACTGTGGGAGATGACATGTTTTAACCCGAGGTGTATATACTATTTTTTGCACAACCACAATATAATTATGATATTTTTAAAAAAAACGAAAACTATTATTTTTAATGTTCGTCATAGTAGGCGGTTTTTATACAAATTTGTGTGAATTTGTCGTAAAAAATTTCTGTTTCCATGAAAACTTTCATTATTGTCATGGTTTGTTATTTTTTGCTCCTTAGGAAGTAAAAGATGCAATCCGCTCCAGCATATGAGGGAATGGAATTGAACTTTATATACAACTCGTGCAAAAAAATATAACTTTCTTCAATACAGGAGTAAAAATAAAAACATCGTTCTTACTTGTTACTCCTAGTTCGAAATAATAGCAATTTATTGTGAAAGTGCTTAGTATGTTTTTCAAACGACAACTAATTGATATTTATTAACTTAATTGTCGCCATATTAAAAATGTGAAAAAAATAATGCAAAACAATAATGTATGTATAATATAATGTTAATTTAACTTTGATTTATATAAAGGTTTGATCAGATTAGTGACAGATATAAACTAAATTAAATAAAAAATATATTTTTACTTCGGTTTGATAATCCTAAGTATTACATTCTCGATCCAAAAGTGAAATTCTTACCCCCACTTTTTTGGCATTTCTCGACGTTTTAGGACCTGTTGATTCTAAAAAAAACAGAGGAAACCGCTGAAGCGATTTCAAAAGTTTTTGTTTCTAAACATATCTTATATATTAATACGCTAAAAAAAAATTTGTACAGCCCAAGGCTTTTTTATTCGAATTTTGATTCTTTTCAAGTTTTCACTGCTAACCGATATTAGTGTAACTTAGATTTTAAAGATTTTTGGGATTTTTCGGATCATAAATAAAAAAGTTATAGACGAATTAAAATGTATTTTTGAATTTAACAGCCTCCTACATCCAATATCAAATGGAATTGCCCAAGAATATATTTTTTTTTCAGAAAAACGCAAAACTTTTTATATTTATATATATACATACATACATTATAAGTTTACATACAAGTAAAAATATTCTACTGAGTGGTACTGTTTACAATTTACATATTTATATTCTCATTTCTCAAAACAAATAAAAGAAATAATAAATGTTACATATTACGTCCAAATATAAATATTTTTAGAAATAATAAATGTTACATGTGAATTTAAAAGCCTAATATGTTTGAATAAAATATTTCCTTATACGTCCAAAAATCATATTGAGTTACTTTAAGAACACCTTATATTCGTATGTAAAAAAAACACGAAACAACAAACGAAACGAAATGAACTAAAAACTTTATTTTCTTTTTTTATATTTTACTTTATGCATTTCTTTGGAAGTGTATGCATACCAAAAATTTTTTCGGACCAAATTTCATGCGCTTTCCGAATGAAATATGTAAAGATTGTGTTCAATAATAGTTCACCCTATATGTAATATAATTTCATATGTAAATTAAACAAATTTGTATTGTTTTGATAATTTATTTATTAAATTACTTAATTTAATTCAGTATTCATTAGTATTCAATTTAATATAAATTTTGCCTGACACTTAGGAACAACAAAAACCAATGACATCTATTCCTATAGTGTTGCATGAGATAAACTTTGATTTTAATTCGTAGCACATATACATTCTCATTCATATATGAAAAATTCGTATGGAATTCCGTGCAAAAATCGTATACTTTTGAGTACGTGCGTAAAATTGTTTGATGGGATAATTTAAAGAAATGATTCATCTAAATCTTTTAATGAAAATGTTTATATTTGTTTGGATATTATTTTTATAGTTAAAAGAAAATTTCGTTTATAAAACAAAATTGAATTGTCATACTTTTTGTTGCATATTTGAAAGGAAATATTTTAATGGAATATTAGAGTAAAATAAAGGGAAAATCATTCAAAGATTGTTTGTTTTAGATAAGGAATAAGATTGGAATACCAAAAAATATCAGCAATATTTATTTTTATTTTGCATTATTTTTTGTCTTTGTCCAACAAAATATTTTCCCATAAAATATTACCATGTTATATTTTTTGCTGATAAAAGCTGGCAGAATGTTTTGTTTATAGATTTTATGATTAATCATATCCATTTTGCCGGTGCAGTGTAATAATTTACTAGATTATATTATTACTAGGAGGGCTGGGCGTGCTTCGCTACGCTTATAAATAAAGTTTTTGTGTAGATATTTTGTTGACGTAGAAGCAATGATTTCAAAAAGTGGTAATGAGAAATGCTAGCATATAATTTTTAATTTTTCTTTTTAAATATATGAATGAAAAATAATCAGAACTCTAGCTGATCAGTTCGGATATATGAAAAATTAGCGATCAAATAAGTTTTCAAGTAAATCAAATAAGTTTTCATATATCCGAACTGATCAGCTAGAGTTCTGATTATTTTTCATTCATATATTTAAAAAGAAAAATTAAAAATTATATGCTAGCATTTCTCATTACCACTTTTTGAACTAATCGCTTCTACGTCCACAAAATGTCTACGCAAAAACTTTATTTATAAGCGTAGCGAAGCACGCCGGGCCCTCCTAGTTTTAAGTAAACGGTACGAGCTAAAAGGAAGATGTGTGCGATAACTGTACCAGAAGTGTATCAAAAAATCTATAAGTGTGTCATAACAAGAAAATTTACATATTTTTTGCTTGAAAACGTTCATTTTAACGAGTAGTAACATTGAATGTGGAGAAATCTTGATGGTCGGCATTGGTATTTGAGACCAGGAGCTTGAATATTGTATTGGAATGATTTTCATTTATTTTTTTAACCAATTTTTTTGAAAAACATTAAATGGGAAACACTTTCGATTAGAAACATTTATCAAATAAAATTAATTATTTGTATGATATGAAATGTAATTGAACATGTGTGCGATAACTGTACCAGAAGTGTGTCAACAAATCTATAAGTGTGTCAAAACAAGAAAATTTGCATATTTTTTGCTTAAAAACGTTCATTTTAAGGGATAACGAGTAGTAACATTGAATGTGGAGAAATCTTGATGGTCGGCATTGGTATTTGAGACCAGGAGCTTGAATATTGTATTGGAATGATTTTCATTTATTTTTTAACCAATTTTTCGAGCGAGACACGAGCTAGCATTGCAAAATTGCGAGAGAATAAAATATGCAATAAACACGAAGCCAATGCATCGTTTTATTTTTTCGACAGAGCAACATGTATTAATTTAAATTAAATTTTTTAAAATTCATTGATAAAACAAGTAAAATGAATAAAAAAAACATTATTTTAGTTTTATGTACGATTAATTCCAAACAATTTAACAAAATTTGACTCAATTTCGATACCTATTTAATTGTTTGGTATGTATTTTAAAAATTAAATGAACTATAAACTGAAAATTTTGAAAATTAAATGGCCTACAATGAAAGACATCAAAGTTCTATTCTAACTACTAATTTCTAGTTTTCAATAGTCGAGTCAAAATTGGTTTTTACTTCTAAGTCCTCAGAGACAGGTCCGATTTTGATGATTTTTGGTAGATTTCATATAAAAATCTACCTATAGCAAGGGCTTCATGTCGGAATTTCGGAAAAATTTTTGTGCCAAACGACTATATATGATAAACGGAGACGAAAAAACAAAAAAAAAATTTATATATATATATATATATAAATGATATGAGATATAACGAAAACGACCGGCACTCTCACGGTCGCATTTGTGGAGGTAGATCAAAAAAACTGAACATGTGTGTACTATTAATATCTCGAACGAGTTCGTGAATCAGCAAAATCCTTTTTTCTAAAAAAAATTGATTTTTTAAAACCGTTAAAACGACCGTTTGGATACTAATATTTTAAAAAATTTAACAAATTTAGAAGTTTTGGAATCTTTTTTATCAATTTGTTTTAAAAATAGACCTCTGCAGTTAGAGGTTCCTGAGTGAGCGGCTCCAACAAAAAAGTTTGCAAAAAAAATTTTTTTTTTGAAACAACCGGCACTCTCACGGTCGCATTTGTAAAGCCAGATCAAAAAACCTTTTCTAAAAATCTGCGTTTTATTAATATCTTGAACAAGTTCATAAATCAGCGAAATCCGACACATGGTTAAGAAACTAGAGGCTTTATACTAGAAAAAAACTCTGTTTTTTAGATCCGTTATAACGGCCGTTTAGATTCTAATATTTTTAAAAACTTCATAAATTTAGATTTTTTGAAACCTTTTTAATCAGTTTCTTTCAAAAAAAAGACCTCTGCAGTCGGAGGTTTCTGAGTGAGCGGCTCTTACAAAAAAGCTTGTAAAACACAAAATGCGTTTGAATCAACCGGCACTCTCACGGTCGCATTTGTGGAGCCAGATCAAAAAACCTTCCGTAAACATGTGTGTTTAATTAATATCTTGGACTAGTTCGCAAATCAGAAAAATCTGACACATGATTAAATAACTAGAGGCTTTATACTAGAAAAAAATTCGTTTTTTTAATTCGTTATAACGGCCGTTTGGATACTAATATTTTTAAAAACTTCATAAATTTAGAATCTGTGGAAACATTTTAGTCCGTTTCTTATAAATATAAACCTCTGCAGTTAGAGGTTTTTGACTTGTTGGCTTCAACAAAAAAGTTTGCAACAATCCATAACTACAATTTCCAAAAACCTTATAACAGTCAATGAAAAAAAAATAAAAAGGTTTGAATAGAAGAAATTAATTTTTTTTTCTTAGAAATAAACTATTTTGATATTTTGCAGTAATTGCACGACATATGATATAGCGTAGGTTTGTGTCATAAATTGTCACACACATGTTCTGTGGTAGATTTGATATTTGTTTGTTGCAAAATTGGATAGATATAGTTTTGCATATATATGTAGCTAATTTTCTTTTTAAAATTTGTTCGATATCTGTTTGAAATTAGTGTGTGTTATTTAAACTAATCTGATACATCAGATTCTACTGGCACACAAAACTGTCTGATATCGAAATCTACCTATTTCTAGCGGATAAACGTGCCACTTGATCTTTTTTTTTAAATGTTTGTTCTTGTATACTATTTGAAATCAGAAACACTACGATGTGCGCAAATATTTATATTGTTTAAATAATATATACGTAATTTATGGGAGAATAAATTTTGTCACGGTATTTAATAATACCAATTTTGAATAGTAGAAGTTAAAAAATTTGTTTTTTTTTTAATTTTATAATTTTTAAAAGCTTTAAATTATAAACAAATATTGTAAGAATAAAATTATAAATGATTTATTATTTATTTTACATTTAAATGTGACATATAATTTTACGTTTTAAGAAATTCAATAATTCGATGATGATGCAAAATAGTATAACGAATGAATGAATAAAATGAATAAGTATTTCCATAATTCCACAGAAAAAATAAAGTTGTATTTTAATTTAATTTAAATTGTATGATTCATGGTAACGTAGCTCTCTCAATTTTAAAGCTACAACTTCCATTGAAAACACGATTTATAGGTACTTTTAAAACTATAAGGTGACATACATTCCAACATGCCTACGAGGTTGAACGACTCGAAAGGAGTGGTCCGTGCATTGTAATGAAAACTTGAAGCAGTTATATCGCCGGTTCTTTTTATCCCACAAAAAACAAGACAAAACGTGTGGAATAGCTTTTTACGTTTTTTTTTTAGTTTTAGAGTTATTTTGAACAGAAGGTGCTTTTTTAAGAAATTTGAAAATATGTTTTTCATTATCATCATACTTTTTTCGGAAAATACGTATTCTAATCTAACAAAACTTCTGTATCACATGAGTAACACTAAAATACAGCTACCGTCTTCCCCCGAAAACAACGCCTAGGCGTTGTGTTCGAGGGTGAGCAATTTTTCGATTTTCTTAAAAAGTGACATAATTATTCGAATAGAACGCTGTTTCAAATAGAACGCTATCTCGAATAGAACGCCACTTTTCGAAGTAAGCGATTTTTAAAAAAATTTAAATTTAGTTTAAACTTTTGTTGTAAATAAAACATAAGTTAGTAGTTTAGGTAATCTGTATATGGTGGTTATATTATTTTGTATGTGTTTTAAATTGAAATTTTATTCTGTATCCAATTTAAACCGAAAAATTTATTCAATTTCAATTTTTAATAAAGAGTTTGTACTGGTGATATTAGCCACTTTCCAATCGATTGAATTGCTGAAGGAACTGATTGTAGTCAATTGGTCTAATATTCAGTGAATCATCAAAAGTAGAGCCAAAACAACAGAAAAAGCAATTTTTGGGCACTCAAAAAATACATAACCAAAATCGAAAATTTAGACACAATCAATTATCAAATATGTACAGATTTAATTTTTTATTATTTTTAACGTTTGAAATAAATTTTAGTCGTCCTGCGCTGGAAAAATTAATTTATTTCTAACAATAAAACTCATTTCTCCATTAATTAAATATACGTTTTAATAGAAAATTTTTTCGATATAAAGTCCCTACGAAAAAGTTCAGCCAAATCAAAAATATGTCGGTCAGAAAGGTGCCCAGTTTGTAAAAGAATGACCCATAAACATTAATCGTTCATTATACAATTGTTGTCCACTTCCACAACAGTAATGTTGACACTTGACATCTTCTAGTTTGTAAAAAGCTACAATTTCCATACCACATGATGTCGAATACCCTTTATGGAGCTTGGCGTTGTCGTTCTCGTCGATAAGATCATTTAGATTGGCTTCAATTTCTAGGATGGTATCGCTTATAATACTACTTAGCCACGTACCGAACGGTTCGAAACTGATTTTGAAGTTTTTGAAATATATAGTCAAAAAGAGATTTCGAGTTTTTCTCTGTCAAAAATCATTTGCTTTCATGTAAAAAATCAAAATACGTATTATATTATTTTTCATGCATGTAGTGAATGCCTTAAAAAAATTAGTTTGTATTCATAATTCAATACATAACGCCTAGGCGTTATATTTGAATAAAACGCAGGGTAGGCGTTCTATTTGTTTACAACGCCTAGGCGTTTTTTTCGGGGGAAGACGGTAGTTGTAAAAGGGTAATGGTCAAGATAAATTATAGTGGGAATGGCCGAGATTTTAACGCTGATAGTTTCTATTTTGAATTCGAGTTGCCCACTGCTTTTGCATTCGTAACTTCCTTTTTTTATAGCAAACGACTTGAACTAGTGCTCATTTTAATGGTCTTTCCAATCATTACAAGAAAAGAATGGACAGTTTTTTCCGAGAAATGCATCGCTTTTCTGTTATTTAATGTTGAATTCTTCGTCATTGAGCCAATAACTTGCTTTATTTTGGACCTACAACACTCATAAAAACAACATTCTCTTCATTTTTTTATGTTTCATTTTTGTTTTTACAAAGTTTTTGAAAGAACGCTAAGTTTATGAGTAATTTTTGAAGAACTGTCAAAAACCATGCATTTTTCAACGAACAATATTAGTTTTCAATCGCGAATAACCTGAAAAATAACGATCTATCGAAAAACTATGTGTAACATTTTATACTTAAAATGTGTCCTTTTATCTATTTTTGGGATTACTTTGAGTTAAAAATATGTCACCCTCGAGAAGCGGTGGTATCTATCCCAGGGTTAAAGCGCACAACAACAATATAACACTTTTGCTCCATGAGCCATCTCTAACCTACTCACCGAATTTCACGTTAATCGGTCGAGCTTCAAACCATTCTCGGCGGAAAACGTGTCTGTTCGTAAAACTCAGCAAAATCTCTATATATTAGAAATGCACAAAGAAATGCACATACACAGGTTAAACATAGCGCGTACATATTTTGCACTCTTATAATACCATATTTTTATGTTCTTATTAAGTGAAATTTTCTATAAATTTGTGCTTAATTAATAGTTCTTTTATGGCATTAATTTTGTTAACAAAAATAATTTGTTCATAAATTTTGTTTATATTGTTTAAACAATATAAATATTTATTTGCGCACATTGTAATATTTTGATTTCAAAACGTATACAAAAACATACATTTAAAAAAAAATCATCAAATCGGACCTGTCCCTCAGGACTTAGAAGTTTTAAGGATTTTTAAGCTAATTTGACTCAAGTCTCGACTATAATTACTAGTTTAAATTTCTTATAATTATGAAATTAATATATCAAAGTTGCTATAAATATGTTTCAAAACAATATGTTACTTTACTGCCGCCGTAAAAAAATGGCGTTACTTAACATCCGCTTTGATTACATGTCAAAAAAGTAATAACCTTCTCCCGACAGTAAAGTTAAATTTTGGAACCGTTTGCCAAAAATAGTATATTATTGAATTAGGAGCTAAAGTTGTACTTTTTGTGTTGAGTCTGTAGTGTTTAATATATTTAAATTTAAATAATTAATCACCACAAACACAAACGATCATTTTCTCGTGCCATCTACCATCTAAACTTATACCGATAAAATCATATTGCAGCGCTAAACGATTAATTAACTAATTAATTAAGTTGTTCGAAAAACGAACCAAAATAAAAAATCGATTTCAGGTTCAATGGCTTTCGTTGTCAATTTTGGTTGGCGCTAAAATAAAATAAAATTTCATTCCTTTTCGAGCTTTTAGCAAGTTACTACATTTAACAAGATTAATGTGTATTCTAAAAATCCGTGCGCTTGGATATTATATATTTAAAATTCCTAAAGCTGTTCATAGAGTTATACAATAAACTTACATATTATATATATATACGAAAATATTGTTTATAATAAATATATTTCGAATCCAAAGTGCTGGTGTTATAAATTATTATAAATTTGCAACGAACCATCATCAAGTCTATAGTTTGGCCATTATACTATGACAATTATAGACGAAACACAAAAAGTCACTTTAGCTCCTAATTCAATACACTATTTTTGCGGTTCGGCAATTTGTTTAAAAATATGAAATTTATGCATCAAATTTTTTATAAATATGTTTTAGGTAATAAATTTTCGGAAATTAATTTTTATTGATTTTGATTCAATAAAATGAACTGAAATGCATTCTGTTTTGAACAAATTAATAATATCATGTTATTTTACTTTACTGCCGCCGTAAAAATATGAAAATTACTTTACTGCCGCCGTAAAAATATGAAAATCACTTTACAGCCGCCGTAACAAAATAAAAATGGCGTTACTTTTGCAGCCGACGGCAAAAAAGTAAGACTTTAGCTATTCCCCAGCGGCAGTAAAGTTAAACTTTACAGCCGTTTGCCGAAAAACTTTATTTCAGAGTTGAATACAATCAAATAAATTGTTTTATCCTTTCAGCAACTATAAATATAGGTTTATATTAAAACCATAATTGTGTGCGTTATTAGTCTTAATAGCATAAAATAAACAGCTGTTCGTTTTTTTCTGTTGCGTGAATGCTGCGGAAATCTAAAGTCTTTCATTATAGGTCATTCATTTTATTTTGAAAATTTGTATTGTAGGTCACTTTTTTGTAACATCCCAAACAATTAAATAGTTGTTAAAATTGAATGACATTTATTTTATTGTTCGGAATTAATGGTACATAAACACTATAATAAAATTCGTTGTTCTTTTATTAGTTTAGCTAAACTAAAGTTGTTTTCGTTTGGTTTACAGGGTTACGGTGTGAGACCTTTGAGAAAATACATTTTTTTATAGATTCAAGTAGCTAGTAGGGTATCATATGAAAGGGCTTCATTTCAATATTCCTTAAAAATTTATTTTGGAATTTTACACCTCACCATTTTTTGTATAATATTGAATACCTCAATTAGCTCCGAACCTAACTGATCGAAAATCTTCAAATGTATTTGGAATAATAGAAAAGTGTCATATACTCATAATTATATTTATTAGGCAGGTGGAAATGAGAAGGGGTAAAAACACTATTTAACTTACAAGTGCACACTTCTACTCCACACGAAGACAATCCCGTTTCTACATCCCTAATGTAAAAACAGCTCGAGCTGGAAATAATGTATTCTTCATGGGTCTCAATTTATATATAATTTACTTCCTTCTACGATAAAACGTATCAAAATTTTCAATAAATTTAAAGAACTGTTAAAGAAATATGTATTTGATGAATGGCATGATACCGATAGGTACAGGATTCGGATCTCATTTGATGTGATGTTATATCATTTGCTTCTTGAAATTTTGTAAATTTTTTTTTGAATTGATTGATTTATATCTTGAATCTTGATTTATATAATAAACACAAATATCTAGTTAAGATATTGTAACGACTCTTCGTTGGTTC
This sequence comes from Diogma glabrata, assembly GCA_963693315.1. Lineage (NCBI taxonomy): Eukaryota > Metazoa > Arthropoda > Insecta > Diptera > Cylindrotomidae > Diogma > Diogma glabrata. The sequence continues at coordinate 71,743 of CAVNZG010001791.1, forward strand.
TTTTAGATTATTGAACCAACACGACAGTAAAAGACAGATCTTCAGTTAACAGAATCTCAAACTTTATTTGTCATCAAATTACAGCAGCTTCCGTTTTTCCTTACAATAAATTCCAGGGTCCCCAATTTATGTACACTAAACTTCACCGCTTTTCCACAATTTGAATCAATAATATTCGGAATGGTAAAATCTGTATTTACTATTCCACTAAGTTCAGATTCTTTCTCTATTAGTACCCAGGCTCAGATACCACCGATTATTCCTTAAACTTGCGAATATTTATAAACACTTTTAATTGCAAAAGTAAAACTGACTATCTGATATTTTTGTTTGCTTATTTATATCGAAAAATAAATAAATCGAAACTTCTATAATCCACTAGAAATCAATACTACGTAGTCTGTACATTTTGAATAGGCCACACCTGTTTTCATTCAAACTTGCATTTGTATTAGCGAACTCAAATGCAAAATGTATTAGGTAACTCCTTTTAATTCATTAATGTAAACATTTGTATAACAAATTTAATTTACATTAATTTATGCAATACAATTTGCAATACAAGTAAAAGATTGAAAAAGGAGTTAACGTTTAATTCATGAATGAGTAAATAAAATTAACCCATTCTGGACGAAGTTTATTACATTGCCCTCCATTTAGTTTTGTTCGTCCCGAACAATATCAGATATCGCATTGGTGCTGTTACCTTGGTACGGTGCCAACCTTTGCAGATGTATCACTTTCATCTTAGTACGGGGTCCCTTTTGTATGCGGTAGATGACATCATTAATTCGTTTGATTATTTTATATGGGCCTTCCCAATCTGGCTGCAGCTTGGGTGATCTTCCCTTAGTTCTTCTGGGGTTGTATAGCCATACCAATTCTCCTTCTTGAAAACCGCCACTATTTGCATTTATGTCATACCTGGTTTTCATTTTGTCACTGGCAATCTTAATGTGGTCTCGAACCTGCTGATGGATTTTATTCATCTTCTCCCTTAGTTGTCCCACATAATCTGTTTTCGTGGATACCAGACCTCCAGGGATGCCAAACTCGATGTCACTAGGAAGATGTAGTTCTCTGCCGAACATGATATTCGCTGGCGTTTCATTTGTCGTATCGTGCACTGCGCTACGATAGGCCATCAAGAATAACGGAAGATCCTTGTCCCAATTTCTTTGGTTGGCTTCTACTACCTTTGACAAATGTTCTCCCATGGTTCGGTTGAATCGTTCTACCATGCCATCTGACTGCGGGTTCATAGGTGTAGTTCGTGTTTTTCTAATGCCGAGTGTTCTGCACAGCTCTTCCATCAGTTGAGATTCGAAATTCCTTCCCTGGTCGGTATGCAATTCGAGCGGTGTTCCATATCTGCAAACCCATTCATTGACTAATGTTTCAGCGACCGTAACTGCTTCCTGGTTCGGTATTGCATAGGCTTCCGGCCATTTTGTAAAGTAATCAATGACCACCATGATGTATTTGTTACCTTTTGTCGTTTCCGGAAATGGCCCCGCGATGTCTATAGCAATTCTCTCCATTGGGGCACCCACATTGTACTGTTGCATCTCTCCTCGAGTTCTAGTTTTTGGTCCTTTGCTCGCTGCACAAGTATCGCATCGCCGACACCATTGCTCCACGTCTGTTCGATACCTTACCCAATAAAACCTCTCCCTTACTTTAGCCAGGGTTTTATTGACTCCCAGGTGTCCTCCAGAAATACTTCCATGCAGCTTTCCCAGTACCTCTTCCACTCGACTTGATGGCAACACCAGTTGTTCTAACACTTTCTTGCCATCAGCGGACTCCCATTTTCTTTTCAGTATCCCGTTGTCCATAAATAGTGAGTCCCATTGCGCCCAGTAGCATTTCACTTCCGTACTTAACGGTGATACCTCTTTCCACTCTGGCCGCCTTCCCTCGGTTTTCCATTTCAATACTGGAGCCGTAGCTGGATCTTCTAGCTGCTCTCTTTTCATTGCTTCGGTACACCAGTCTTCAGGAGTTTGGAACTTAATTTGCTTCACTGTCATTGCCTCTTTTCTTTCAGTCCCGCTACATGACTTGCGCTCTTCAACACAGGGTCTTCTTGAAAGATCTTCAGTGTTACAATGTATCCTTCTCTTTCGGTGTTCAACGCGGCAATCTTCTTCCTTTTTGACATCTACTTGCTTGTTTGAAAGGTTCATCAACCGGCCTGAAACTATTCCTTCTTTTGCTGCTACTCGTGTTTTGCATTCTTGTCTGATGTGCCCTAACTGCCCACAATTCCAGCATCTTACTCTGTTAGATCTTCTTCGTTGTTTTCGTTCAGGCTTATCTTCCAAACTTTTGACATGCATGATCACTTCATCAAGCGCTGCCTTTAGTGGCTCTTCAGAAACTTCCATCTTACGTACTCTATCTGAGCCGTACGCTCTTTTTCCAGCTTCCATTTGCAGGGCCAATGCTAAGACTTCCGCAGGTACTTTCTTTCCGCTTAGATACAGCTGATTTCTCATTTGTACATCTCGAAGAGCATTGATGAATGTATCAGCTGCCAGTTCGTCTCGGTGTTCAGCGTTATAGTTTGGATATGACAGATTAACCAGTCTCACAATGTCAGCCTCTAATTCTTGCAAAGTTTCGCTGACTCCTTGTTTTCGTGTTCTGAGCTGCATGCGATGGAGAGCTTGCATATGACTTTCCCCATATCTTACTTCTAAGGCCTCCATTAGCTTGTTGTAATCACGCTCTGTCGCTGATAGTGTCTGCAAAATTTCAGCAGCAGGTCCTTTCAATGCCAATATAAGCGCATTTGCTTTTTGCTGGTGATCGAACCCAGTTGTTGCTATATCAAATTGCATCTTAAATATCTGGTACGATGTAGATCCATCAAATGCGGGTGTTTTCACTCTAGCTGGAGCTGAAGTAGTTGATGGAATGATCATGTTACCTGACTTTACTTGTGCTATTTCTTGGCGGAATTCACTTGAAAGATTGCGTAATTTCCCTTCATGTTCTTCAGTAACTTTCCGCAGCTCCCTTTCCATGTTGTTGATTTTCACCTCTGCACTGGATATACGTGACTCGATTACTTCACGTAGACTTTCTTGCTTTGCCATCATATCAGCAAACTGCTGTCGTTGCTCGTTTCCTTGTTTGGCCATCATATCAGCAAGTTGTTGTTGTTGATCTACTTTTTGTTGGGCCATCAGGTCAGCAAGTTGTCGTTGTTGATCTAGTTTTTGTTCTGCTGCCAGTTTCTCTTGTCGGGCCATCAGATCAGCAAGTTGTTGCTGTTGATTGTTTCCTTGTTTGGTCATCATATCAGCAAATTGTTGTTGTTGCTCTGCCATCATTTCCTTCATCAACGCAATCCTCGGATCAATCGCTGGAGCATTCTGAACCGGAGCTTCTTCCTGCTCTACTTCTATGACCTCTGTGTTTTGGCCTGCTTCTTCTAAAACTTTACGCAGCCGAAATGCAAGTTCTGCCTTCGTTCCATGGATTGGAGCATTCCTTTTCTTCAACTCATCCTTCAGCTGGGTCTGGCTGAGATCACTAATATTTACTGTCTTGACCATTGTTTCAATAATCCCACTTCTGACACCACTGTAACGACTCTTCGTTGGTTCTTTTAGATTATTGAACCAACACGACAGTAAAAGACAGATCTTCAGTTAACAGAATCTCAAACTTTATTTGTCATCAAATTACAGCAGCTTCCGTTTTTCCTTACAATAAATTCCAGGGTCCCCAATTTATGTACACTAAACTTCACCGCTTTTCCACAATTTGAATCAATAATATTCGGAATGGTAAAATCTGTATTTACTATTCCACTAAGTTCAGATTCTTTCTCTATTAGTACCCAGGCTCAGATACCACCGATTATTCCTTAAACTTGCGAATATTTATAAACACTTTTAATTGCAAAAGTAAAACTGACTATCTGATATTTTTGTTTGCTTATTTATATCGAAAAATAAATAAATCGAAACTTCTATAATCCACTAGAAATCAATACTACGTAGTCTGTACATTTTGAATAGGCCACACCTGTTTTCATTCAAACTTGCATTTGTATTAGCGAACTCAAATGCAAAATGTATTAGGTAACTCCTTTTAATTCATTAATGTAAACATTTGTATAACAAATTTAATTTACATTAATTTATGCAATACAATTTGCAATACAAGTAAAAGATTGAAAAAGGAGTTAACGTTTAATTCATGAATGAGTAAATAAAATTAACCCATTCTGGACGAAGTTAATAATTAATAATTAATTAGTATAATAATTATTATTATTAGTATAATTAATATCGTAACATATAATTAGTTAAACTTAAATTAAATAATCTATACACAATAACAAAAAGTAGTTCTCATATTGAAATTATTATGTATTTTTTTATGCGTTATGAAAAGTAATGTAAAATTTTAATTAACAATATATTTACCCGGCACAGTGTAAAGTGTAAACGTTTGGGTATGAATGTATTAAATAAAGAAAAAAATGTGGTCAAGTATGGTGTCATTTGAAAGAGCACCTAATTAAGAAAACGTTGCAATTTTTTTTAGAATTTTGCAGTGCATAGTTTTTGAGTTATGGTCAAAAATGTGCAACTTTCAGACCGCCCCCCCCCCCCCTACGTTTCGATCCTGATTGACAGACAAATTTGTAAAAATTCAGAGTTATGAAGTTTGGTAAATTTTGAATAATAGCGAAGTCTCAAATAATTATATTTCTGTGTGTTTAGGGGATGAGTGTGGCGAGAGTAAAAAAACTATTTTTGACCCAAATGAGTGTCATATGAAGGAGCACTTAATTTAAGAAATATTACAATTTTTTTTAGAATTTTGCAAACTGTGCATTGCATTTTGTGTTATTTTAAAAAAAAGATTTTTAGTATGTAGTCTCTCCACCCCGCTAAATTTCGACACTTGATTGACCGAAAAAATAATCAAATTTAAACCATTTACAAGCTGGTGTAATTGAATCTTTCTCGAGTTACCATAAACAGCTATGGATAAGATTTAACCTGAAGCAACATTTTTGGTGTGATTTTTGATCAATGTGTATATGTATGCGATTGTAATTTACTGGTGACATTTACGATTAAACAATTATTTTGCTATGCGTCTGTGGTCTGGCAATATAAAGACATTACAACACAACTTTTTGTCAATTATTTTTGATATTGTGTTCTTTTACATTCACGGAACCCTTGGCGAGCGTATTTTATTCGAACTTGTCTGACTTTTTTTATTAAAACTAATCTGATACATCTAATTCCACTGTACACAAAACTGTCTGATCCCGAAATCTACCTATTTCTCAAGAAAGGATGGGTAAACAATAAATCGTTAAACATATTAAAATATTATTATTATTAAAATTTCCTCTTTTATATAAAATATAAATAAGAGATAAGAGCAAATTGGTTTAAAAAATTTGCAAGAAAAAAACAACAATGAGGCTGCTAATAATCCAGCTAGATTCATATTCCTCCATCATGTGACGCATTGTATTCCTCAATGTTCGCATATAAAGCTAAAGAGTAATTATAATTACTATAATCTTTTATAATTACTATAATCTTTTATAATTGTTTTTTTTTCGGGATGAAGGTATTGGCCTCAACCAAACTAAACATTGCGTATTTCGCTTTTAATACTTCAATACGAACGTAGGAAAAAAAGTTCACCCTTTAACCAGAACCAATCTGACTTCGTGTTCCACTCTCCAATATCAGAAGAAGAGAAAATTTATTTGTGTGGCTTGTTGGTTTTGGTTCAGGTGGGAGTTCTTGGAAACAAGTATGCATTTACGTGTTTGAGTATAAGAAATTTGTGTGAAGTTCTTGCAGTGTCCCTTTTTTTATAACTGATGCACTGAATGGAGATTGTACTGGTTTTAATTTTAAAATTAAATTTTCTAAATCAATATTGCTAGTGCCTATAAGATATCGAGCCCTAACCTACTGTCATATAAAATTATTTTACCAATCAAAATGAAGTTTTAATACGATTGATACGATTACGTCTGTAGACTGTATGTATAACAAAATTTGTATAATCACCGTTGATTACAATCCAATACTAAAGTTTTAAACGTATTATAACATAAGCAAAAAGTTCACAAAAATATAAAATTTTATCTAGAGAAGACAAAAATCATAAATGTTGAGTTATCTTTTAACACAAGGTCTAAAGATTATGAAGTCGCTAGTTATTAATTATATAATTTTTATTGTTAAGAAGATAACAGGTTATTAATGTATTGACTGTGGCTAGCAAGGTTGTTGGTTATTGAAATCAATATGTATGTTTAATTTACATTAACGGTTTTGATTTGATCAGTTAAGGTAGTTAATTGTATAGGTTTTACGATACTTAAATAATTATTGTTATTGATTGTCATTGATTTCAACAAGCGTAGAAATACTGCTTGAAACTAAAAATAGTTAAAATATTAGACTCCTAAATATGAATAGAATTGTTGTGGTTTAGTTAAAATCAGATGATAAGATAATTTGTAAAGTGATACCAGTAATAAAATTAATTATTTAATTATTTTGTAGTTTAATAACTGGTATGATACTATTTTTACTTACGTTCTACTACCGTTTTCTATTTTACTTACGTTCTGTATAGGTGACATTCATAGGAGCAACCGTAATTCCCAAAAGTAATGCGCTTATTAATGGTATTGGAAATTCCATTCGGTTTTCACTTACAATCCCGATTGCATCACCACGTTTCAAACCCGCAGCCGCTAAACATTGCGCAAATTCTATTACTTTGCGACGGAGTTCCTTACAGGTTAGCTCAACAGACGTTACCGAGTCGATCTTTTTCGTATAAAATAACAAGCAGAAGATGAATAGAAGTAATACAACACTATGTTATCACAAATATTTACCAAAAATTTTTGATCACTTAATTTTTCTAAACGTTGTAAAAAAATTTTACCGAACGATCTAGTTTTTAATTTCTTTAAACTCTCTATATCTCCACCGTATAAAATGTTTGATTCACCCATAATTAATTACAATACTAGAATTATTTGATACGTGAACACCTTGATGAGCTCCGTTCACAAGAGATACTTTAGGAAACTAAATAATACTCAAAAACACAACCAGGTTCGTTTGATTATATCGATGTTCATGTTACTATTTGATTTATTAACTAATCTATTTGGTTAAAATACTTCAGCTATTGTCGATATTAAATTTTCTTAGTTTTGTTGAATCTTGTCAAAATACTTATAAGTGTTATCTGTACATAAGTTTGTATGAAATGTTTTTTTAAATGTTTAACACAACGTAAAAATATAAATAAATTTAAATTTTTTGTGCGTTTTAGTCTTTGATTTTTAATCACTTGTGGTTATTTTTTACACAAAAGCGGGTCAAGCTTTTAGTAAAAATCAGATAATAGACTAAATTTTTTAATTCAATTGAAATCAAGAATTAAATTAAACGTTATTTTTCTTAATTTTCAAAATTTTATTGGAGATGATACGTTTCGATGGTTTCTTGTCATCTTTTTCAATCTCAAAAATTCTAGAAACACGGTAAAAAAAATTTTATCCTATTAATTAGAATCGAAAGTTATGGTTTTGAAAATTAATCTAATATCTAATAGTACAAAGGTAAAAGACACGTTATTTTTTTATAAAAAACGTTTTTAACTATGAACTTATTATATTAATATTAAACTAGTTAAAAATCGTGAAAAAAAACACAATAAAAAAAAACGTTTCTTCAATAAGATTAACCGGGATACGAAACGAGCCGTTTCGTATGGTATATGTGAGTGTATTAATAACCATTACATAAAAGTGGCATACGCTATTTTTTCTACACCCGACAAATAACGAAGAACGAAAACTACAACGAAAATTTCAATTTTCAAATTTCAAATTTCAAAGTTCAATATTTTTTTCCATACGAAAATTTCAACAAACGTCAAATGCATAGCATGTTTGATTGAAAAACTATGGGTTTCTTTCTATTGATTAAAAATCTGTATCGTAATAAAATCTGTATCGAAATGAATATCATTATAAAACGGATTTTGGTCATATTATAAGTGTATTTTTATAGTACGGGTGTAGAAAAAATATTTTTTAGATTTATATAATTTTTGGTTTTTATTATTTTAGAACAAAATTGAATAGTGTTTGTGCTTGTGTTATAATAGTAGATTCTTGTATGAGTTTAGAATGTTGGCAATTCTGCACGAGGATGAAGTTTCACGGAACTTGCGAAACGAATGGAGTGAATCATCCGAGCAATGAATTGCCATCATCCTATGCGAATACAAGATGCTCTTTTATCCACGACTGCAAAATATTTCGAATAATTTCTAGTTTGACTTCTAATGTTTTTATCAAAACAATAGACTTCATACAAAAAACAAATTCAAATCTTTACATTTTTTTCTATAGAAATATCAAAAGGTTAGAATGAGAACACTATACAAAATAAAAATTTAACGGAAAATGTTAAATTTTTTATTTTATATAAGTATTGTTCTCGTTTTAACCTTTTGATATTACTATACCAACAAATGTTAAGATTTGATTTTGTTAGGGGAATATTTAATAAACTAAGGAACTGTTGTAGAATGTAACGATGGAAGGTATAACATTACAATGGAAGACATACACATTGTAGCAGTCGTGGATAAATAATATTATTAGAATTGTTAGTAAAAAAGTCGATTATAGATTTCTAAAGAACGTAATGAATCAAATTAAGGAATCCAGTTTCAAAATAATTTAAAAATTAAAAGTTTTTCTCAGTTAACTCAGATGCGTCAAAAATGGAATAGATCGCTTTGAATCTAACAGACACAATTGTAGCATACCAAAAAATTTTATATTGTGCAAAATGGCTTTGGAGTTAAACAAGTTAAATTATGTACTTATATATTTATTAAATGCCATAGAAAATCTAAAAATCTATTGTTTGTTTTCTGATTAGGAATTGACTCTGACATTATTTATTTATGGCGTTTTATGCACACAATATTACAGTTTTGACTTTGGGTTTTTCGATAACGCTCGGAGCTCTCGCCGTAGAATTTTACCACTAGCATTTTTTGGTATATCCTTTACAAATCTGACACCACCTCGTAAACGTTTGGCTGATGACACTCGTTCTGAAATGAGATAAATCTATTAATATATTGCTAAACTTTATATGAAGATTAATTAAATTGTGAATACCATTGACATATTCCACGATTTCGTGTTCGGTTAATTCAACATCTGGTGTTTTTACTACATACGCTAGAGGAATTTCACCACAGATTTCATCAGGAAATCCAACAACAGCAGCCTCCTGTATTTTTCTGTTAGAAAGGAGAACGGATTCTAGCTCTGAGGGTGGGACTTGAAATCCTTTGTACTTAATTAATTCTTTTAAACGGTCTACTATATAAAAATGACCATCATCATCATAGTAACCAATATCACCGGTATGAAGCCAACCATCTTCATCAATTGCATTTCGAGTGGCTTCATAGTCTCCAACATAACCTTTCATTATTTGATCTCCTTTAAATAATAACTCTCCTTCCTCTTTGGCACCTAAGGCTTTTCCAGTTTCGATATCAATTACTTTAGCATACGTCCCTATTGCTAAAGTACCAACACTACCTTGTTTTAACGAATCAGACTTCTGAAGCGTAGCACTAAATGTAGCTTCAGTCATTCCATATCCTTGTCGAATCAGACAGTTAGAACGCAACCGTGCTAAAGCTAAATCTGTTAAATCTTGACTTATTGATGATGCACCGCAATATATTACGCGTACGCTTGATATATCATAACAGTTCACAAGAGAATTCTTTGCTAAAAATACTAACAAAGGAGGAACCAAAAACAGTATGTCGACTTTATAACGCTGTAACGATAAAATTTGTAACATGATAACTCGGTAAAAATTCCTCAAACTACCCAAAAGCATACCCAATATTGATAATTATCATAGTTTAACACTTTTCCATATGGGATGTGTTTATATCGATAAAAAACTATTTGCTAAAAAAATTATAGTTTACCCTTTTTTCCGATTTATGTACACGATTGGTGATACTTCAATAGCTATTTAATCGATTTTATTGAAACTTAGTTCAAATGGTGCAGAAAGATTGAGTGTACAAATGTAATTGTGGCTGCTGTAGCTGTAGTGGCTCCTATAGCTGTTTCAATTTACACTGTTAACACATTAACTGTTCCAGCCATAAAATGTTATTCAGAGAGTCTGAGTCACATTATCTTTCGTATTTACGTTTGTGGTGTCAACACAAGGCCACTCAATCTACATACTGGAAATAGTAGATAAGACGACCAAAATGAATATAGACGAAATACAATTTTTAACCATAACTAAAGTATATGTGGATTTGATCTTCCACAAAATCTTACCATTAATAAAATACACGATGATTTAATTAATTTGGTTTCAAGGTTTAAATAAGAAGTTTTTCTTTTCCAAGATGGGTCATATAATAGATGCCACATATGTGATTACAGATATAAGGAAACGACAAAAGGTGGTCAATTTTGCATAGTACGATTTTAAAAAAAATAACAGTAACCAAAAAAGCAAAGTATTGAGATGAAATTTAAATTAATTGTTTTACGGAGGACTTTAAAAGACAACGTGAATTAATCCTGTTTTGACCGTTTGTATTGGCAACTTGTTTTTGAGCACCACCCTATGATAAATATTTATTTTTCTCTCACAAAACAAAACAATTAACAAAAACCATTCGCGCTTTGAATTTCTAATATGGAGAATATATTACACGACTTAGTAAGTGTTTTCCAAATTTAAACTTTAGTTTCAGCTTCCTCAGGAACAAAAGTTAATTCTATTTGTAAATTCGAATCCCCAATTCCTTTAACTTATACATCGCAAGTAGAAAACCAAACTTATAGCATATTGGGTTTCGCCATGGTTTTGATGTTGCTAGTTAGTTTAGAAGATAAAATAAAAAAGTCACAAATTACTGAAAATGTGATTCGTCAAGGGTATATGTAAATGCCTACATTTTTTGCCTGTGATCGTTTGAATAAACAAACCACTTTCTAAGTCGCTCCTTTTCAAAATTTTGCCAAAAGGAGAAAAAATTGAACTAAATTGGTTAGTTTTGAGCTCCAAAAAAGATCCATTTTATTGCCTACCGTGTCGATTATTTAGCACGAATATTAAGCAAAATTGTTCTCCTATGTCGTCCTCAAGAATATTCTTAAACTAAATTATACGACAGATTGCCGGATTATAATTATTTTGCGATCAAAACAAAGGCCCAGCAAACATATGGAGGCACATTTTAAAAAGAATTTTGGATACTATTTTGTTTTTAGGTGAAAGGAGTATGGCTTTGAGCAGAGACAGCCATATGGTTGCAGAGCCTAATACCGGTAACTTCTTGGAAATTTTGGAGATTATTAGTCACTGTGCCCTTGCTACGTTATGATTTAGAAAAAATAAGAATTTCCAAGCAAGCCTAGCAAGTTCATTATTTATCATCGGAAATCCAATTTATCCTCGGAAATACAATCGGAAATCCATCGGTAATTCAAGCCGATCGAAGCACAGAGGTATGATAGCGCAAGCAACATGAAAAGTGAAAACGAAAGTACGGAAAGATAGATTGAAAGAGAAAACTTATATGCTGTATATTCCCTAAGTGGATCTCACATTCTCAATCTCTCTGGAGTTGATTCTGCCGAATAACGTTCAAATGAGGTTACATTTTTTGGAATAATTTAATAAATGCTATACCTTATTTAGCAGCAGTCCTCAACGATGAGCAATTTTAAAGAAAGGTATTTTGCAGTCATTACATAAGCTTTCTAACACGCGATGGTCAACTAGAATTAATGCTGTTAGATCTTTTGCAAAACGTCGCCTATAGCACTAAAAAAATGGCTGAATATCTTAAAGGTCTTAATTTAACAGCAGAAACTTATCTAGACTTCAATGAAACCAAAAAAGTACATGAGTAAATTTACCTGAAGTTTAATGCCATCAATAGGCTTAAAATATTGAAAGATATCCTTGACAGAAACATCATCATTCTAACAAGACAAACAACAAATGGTTTAAATATTTCTTCTATTTTGTCAAAAGTAAAAAAAGAAAACGGTACATTTTCTGGTAATGCAAATGAAGATCCTGAAAACATTCGCATTTATGACCAAGAAACAGAATTCAAAAGACACACAATTTTAGTTATTGCAGATTTAGTAATATCAAGCGTAATAATAAAATTCTAAGGAAAGAGGAGGAAATAATAACCTTTACAAACCAATTCGTTGCAATATACAAGGCAGATATTTCAGAAGAGTTGGCAAATGAGGTAATTCACCTCAAACACGTATATATGTACGGAACATTTCGAAAAAATCTTTCGATACTATTTTTCGATACTATTTTTTGAATCAAAAAGGTCCTCCTATCTTGTTTTTTTCAAGAGCGTATCTTGCGATGTTCTACTAAGAATCAAAATTAGCGAGTCAGTTAAATTTCGGAGACATTTTGGATGTTTTTTGCATCAACCAAAGCACTGAAAGCTCAATTGTTATAAAAAAATAAGAACAACTCACAAAATTTGTACTTAAAAATTTACGCATGCAGGGATCATGTTTTTAATTTGTATTTTTTTTTAATTTTTGATGTACGGGTGTGACAACCTCGCGTACGCCAGTCCCTGCTATTGACATCCGAGTTCACGTGAGATATCACATATACCACTGGCAATAGCAGTGAAAAATTGAGATATCACTAGCCAAGGTGATAGCTGGCGGATGAATTATTCAGCCAACGGTACCACCGCCAATCTTAGCTATGAAGTATTTCCTGATGAAATTACGTTATTGCTTGCTCGAACAATCGAGCCTTCATATAACTCTATGTGTGGACTATTCATTAAACAAGACAGCAATATATATATATATATATATATATATATATATATATATATATATATATATATATATATATATATATATATATATATATATATATATATATATATATAAATTTAAATGTATCACTTGCACCTTTTTTCAGCCACTTTTGGAATAATAAATATTGAAATAATATTAAATTATAAAATTGTTTTAAATTCTTTATTTCAACTAACAATATTTCGCCACAAAGGCATTTTCAAGTTAATCTATAAAGAAGTAATAATATAACCATAAAACAGATATAAAATATTCAAAAAATAACAAGATAAATTTAATAAACTTACATTGAAAAAAGAAAGAATTTTTGGAAATCAAAGTTAAAAATGTCAAGTCAAAAAATTAAAGAAAAGTTGATTGAAAAAATTATATACATAGATTCTTAGCAATCTAGATGAAAATATTAATATAATGAAAAAGTAATAAAATCAAAAAAAGCCTCTTTTAAAATTTATAGTATTAAGTAAATGTAAGTATGGTTTTTTTAAATTGTCGGTATCTTTTTTGAAATTAACAGAATTTTTTCTGTTTAGATGAATATGAACAGACTCCATAAGCTCCCTAATTTTAACATCATTTTCTTCATCTAAAATTGTTGTCTTATCTAAATCCCAAGTGTGACCATGTTCAATAGAATGTTGTGCAAGTGCAGTGGTACCATGTTTTAATTTCACAGTGCTTTTATGTTGTGAAATTCTATCTTGAAGTTTTTGACTAGTTTGTCCAATATAAATTTTACCGCAAGAACAAGGAATTTTATAAATAAGATTTGATTTCTTAAAAGAAGGAATTTTATCTTTAATATTACTGAACAATAAATGTTGAGACTTGTTCAATATTTTGTTTGATAATTTTATAGCTGTATTTTTTTCTTCAAATAAAATTTTCTTAATTTGTTCTGTTAATCTAGGAACATATGAAAGCGAACAATAAACATTTTCTTCAGGTATAAAGTTGCATGATATAGGTGGTACAATTTTAGAGTCAACAAGATTTTTTTGTTTATATTGATATATCAACTTTTTAATTAACATCAAAGGATAGTTATTATTTTGAAGAATTGTTGTAATTTTGATGATATTTTCATCAATGAACATAGGATGGCTAAGAGAAAAAACTCTATTTATAAACGATCTAGCAACATTAATTTTCATTTGTTGTGGATGTGAAGAAAGATAATTTAACATTCTGCCTGAATATATATATATATATATATATATATATATATATATATATATATATATATATATATATATATATATATATATATATATATATATATATATATATATATATATATATATATATACAGGGTGAGTTTTTTAAAAAATGCCAGGCTTTTATCTCGAGAACCATGCTAGATGGGACAAAATAAACCAAGGTGATATTTGTTAAGCGTCGAGGGGGAAATCTAATGGTAATATTGAATGACCTTGAAACTCATAAGTATTGGAGATATATGCCAAAATAGGTTTTTTTTAAATTAGAACCTATACATTTAATATTTTTTTTTAATTAAGTAAATCAAACTACACACTTTTTGCCTACAAAATTTTTTTGTAAAGTGTACGATTTTGTAGATATGATGAAAATTGATTTGCACTAAAACAAACGTGTCTTCGCTAAGTTCTTCAGAAAAAAAATAAAATTTCAATAAATCAAAAAAAAAAAACGAAAATCAATTTCACGCAGTAGACCACGATGCAATAATATTTAAATCAATGAATGATTTTCTTTGTTTTTTTTTAATTTATCGAAATTTTATTTTTTCTCTGAAGAACTTAGCGAAGACACGTTTGCTTTAGTGCAAATCAATTTTCATCATATCTACAAAATCGTACACTTTACAAAAAAATTTTATAAGCAAAAATTGTGTAGTTTGATTTACTTAATTAAAAAAAAATATTAAATGTATAGGTTCTAATTTAAAAAAAACCTATTTTGGCATATATCTCCAATACTTATGAGTTTCAAGGTCATTCAATATTACCATTAGACGTCCCCCTCGACGCTTAACAAATATCACCTTAGTTTATTTTGTCCCATCTAGCATGGTTCTCGAGATAAAAGCCTGGCATTTTTTAAAAAACTCACCCTGTATATATATATATATTAGGGTGCTTTTTTTTGGGGCGACAATTCTTTTTTTCTGGTGCCCCACCGAGCTTTTGTTGGAAATATCCCAAGAAAACGTCCTCCTAAAATATGAGCCCTCAAAATTAATGTTTAGCACTCGGCCTCGGCGTTTGAAGATTTTCCATACAAAATACATGTAAACTTTAGTGTTTTTTAAAAAAAAAATTACAGCTCAGTGGCATTTTATACTATTTCAAAATGGAAAAAGCAACTAACTCAGGATTAAATTATCTACAAAAATGCTTATGGAGATGTAACTGTAACTTACACCGGTGACACAGTACAGATCACTAAAGTCAGTTTTATATGAATTTCTTGTTCTTTTCTTTTTATTTCATAAATGGCTAAAGCTACAGGAAAAATGTCAATAACAAAGTTGTAGTTAATTAAATTTCCTACAAAAAACTCATAATAACCGAATCTCTATGATTGATATTTCTCGAGATAATAAACGTTTATTATTTTAGAACTTGCGGTCTTCATAAATTGATGACGAAAATCTCTTAAAACATCCATTTTAATAAAAGGTTATTATCTCGAGAAATATCAATCATAGAGATTCGGTTATTATGAGTTTTTTGTAGGAAACATAATTAAGTACAACTTTGTTATTGACATTTTTCCTGTAGCTTTAGCCATTTATGAAACAAAAAGAAAAGAACAAGAAAATCATATAAAACTGACTTTAGTGATCTGTATTCTGTACTGTGTCACCGGTGTAAGTTACAGTTACATCTCCATAAGCATTTTTGTAGATAATTTAATCCTGAGTTAGTTGCTTTTTTACATTTTGAAATAGTATAAAATGCCGCTGAGCTGTAATTTTTTTTTTAAAAAACACTAAATTTTACATGTATTTTGTATGGAAAATATTCAAACGCAAAGGCCGAGTGCTAAACATTAATTTTGAGGGCTCATATTTTAGGAGGATGTTTTCTTGGGAATTTCCAACAAAATTTCGGTGGGGCACCAGAAAAAAAGAATAAATATATATATATATATATATATATATATATATATATATATATATATATATATATATATATATATATATATATATATATATATATATATATATATATATATATATATATATATATATATATATATATATATATATATATATATATATATATATAT
>CAVNZG010001792.1:0-18031 GCA_963693315.1 Diogma glabrata
AAAAGTGAGAATATTCAATACCATTTTGTTGCTAAAAAAAAATCAAGTGTTATCAATTTTTGATTTATATTAAAATGTTTCGCCAAGTGCCGACAGTCCACACAATTGAATTTAATCTATATTAAATTAGAAAACGGCAACTTATCATTCAAAATTTATCCACGTCTCCATTATGATAATTTGCAACAGGATAATGCGTTTTACAATGTGTGTGTGTCTGTGTATATTACATAAAAAACTTTGCTATCAGAAAATTATCCACAGTAGGCCCTACTGTGCAATCGAAATTCTAATAAATTTTATTCGATTTCGAACAGGTAATATACTATACATAAGATGACCAGATTTTAACATTGGTTGATTTGGTCAATCTGGTCCTCCCATCGTTGACGGGAGGGAGCGAGAGTCGGAAGTGGTTTTTTGATAAAAATTTAGTCTATATAACTCACAGTTTTAACTTTACAGACTTTTTCCTATAATCTACCTAAACTATTTGAATTTAAACTACAATAAACTCAACTAGTTATAGGAAAAATATGACTGCGTATGTGACAAAGGTTGAGCCCCCAATTGTTG
The DNA here is from genome assembly GCA_963693315.1 of Diogma glabrata. Classification (NCBI taxonomy): domain Eukaryota; kingdom Metazoa; phylum Arthropoda; class Insecta; order Diptera; family Cylindrotomidae; genus Diogma; species Diogma glabrata. Next base: position 577 of record CAVNZG010001792.1, read on the forward strand.
GATTTATTTAAATTAAATACCCACTACTAAAAGAATATTTAATGTTTCTGCTTTAAAATCCAACTTACAACTCAATTTATTCTATACATAATATCATAAAATCACCTCTGTTCAGCTGGCCCCCCCACCACGCAAAAATAAAAACAAAATTAGTTCAGAATTAGGAGCTATTTAGGAGCTTTCAGAAAACGCAAGAATAAAATTTTGAGCTCAACCCCCTAAGCGGAAATCTTCATTTGAAAGTGGGGGGGCTGAGTGAACGTTCACTCAGCCCCCCCCACACCTCAAAAATAATCCTAGAGGATCGTAAATAGGCTCAGAATTAGGAGCTATTTAGGAGCTCTTAAGGCTGTATACTTTTGATTTTAGAGCTCCACCCCTAATTCTTAAAACAACCCCAAAACAGGTTTGGCCCCCCCACCATGCAAAAATCAAAAAAATTATATCTCAGAATTAGGAGCTATTTAGGAGCTTTCAAAAAACGCAAGAATAAAATTTTGAGCTCAACCCCCCAAGCGGAAATCTTCATTTGAAAATGGGGGGGCTGAGTGAACGTTCACTCAGCCCCCCCACACCTTAAAAATAGCCGTAGAGGATCGTAAATAGGCTCAGAATTAGGAGCTATTTAGGAGCTCTTAAGGTTGTATACTTTTGATTTTAGAGCTCCACCCCTATTCTTAAAACAACCCCAAAACTAGTTTGAAATCGGAGATGACACATAATAAAAGCATTAAATTAAAAATTTCTTTACTACATGTAATTCTTGAATTAAAAAAAACGTAAAAACAAGCAACTGTTTATTTATCAGTTGCAACCCTTTAGAAGAAAAACCACCCCTTGGGTCAAAAACGCATAAGGGAAGTATGTTAAACATACTCGACACAAAAATATTTAAGGGTGCGGATAAAGTTCCGATTTAGGAGCTTACTGAACATGTCATTTTTCATTTCTGATTTTCTACCCTTCAGAAAAGGCACCCCTTGTATCATACACACATAAGGGAACTATGTTAAAGCATAGAGATACGGATCTTTTTATGTAGGTAAATGATTATTCGATTTAGGAGCTTACTAAATATGTCACTCTATATTTCTGATTACAACCCTTTAAAAAAAGCCACCCCTTGTACCATACACGCATAAGGGAACTATGTTAAAGCATAGAGATACTGATCGTGTTAAGTAGGTAAATCATTTTTTGATTTAGGAGTTTACTATATATGTAACTCTATATTTCTGATTGTAACCCTTTGGGAAAAGCCACCCCTTGTACCATACACGCATAAGGATGCTATGTTAAAGCATAGAGATTCGGATAGTTTTATTTAGGAAAATAATTTTTTGATTTAGGACCTTACTAAATATGTCATTCTATATTTATGATTGCAACCCTTTATAAAAACCCACCCTTTGTACCATACACGCATAAGGGAACTATGTTAGAGCATAGAGATACTGATCGTGTTATGGAGGTTAATCATTTTTTGATTTAGGACCTTACTAAATATATCACTTTATATTTATGATTGCAACCCTTTAAAAAAACCACCCCTTGTACCATACACGCGTAAGCGAACTATGTTGAAGTGTAGAGGTACGGATCGTTTTATGTAGGCAAATGATTTTTCGATTTAGGAGCTTAATGAATATGTCACTCTATATTTCTGATTGCAACCCTTTAGAAAGTGCCACCCCTCTTATCATATACGCGTGTGAGAACTATTTTGTGGCATAGAGGTACGGATCGTTTTATGTAGGTAAATGATTTTTCGATTTAAGAGCCTCCTAAATAAGTTTATTTACGTTTCTGATTGCGACCTATTAGAAAAAGCCACCCCCTTGTACGATACACTCATAAGGAAACAATGTTAAAGCATAGAGATACTGATCGTGTTATGTAGGTTAATCATTTTTTGATTTAGGAGCTTACTAAATATGTCACTCTATATTTCTGATTGCAACCCTTTAGAAAAAGCCACCCCTTGTACCGTACAAGGATAAGGGAATTATGTTAAAGCATAGAGATACTGATCGTGTTATGTAAGTAAATGATTTTTCGATGTAGGAGCTTACTAAATATATCACTCTATATTTCTGATTGCGACCCTTAAGAAAAAGCCACCCCTAGTACCATACATGCGTAGGGGAAATATGGTCAAGCAAAGAGAAACGGATCGTTTTTTGTAGGTCAATCATTTTTTAGATTTAGGAGCTTACTAAATATGTCACTCTATATTTTTGATTGCAACCCATAAGCAAAAGTCACCCCTTGTACCATACACGCGTAAGGGAACTTTGTAAAAGCGTAGAGATGCGGATCGTGTTATATAAGTAAATGATTTTTCGATTTAGAAGCTTACTAAATATTTCACTATATATTTTTGATTGCAACCCTTTAAAAAAAGCCACCCCTTGTACCATACACGCGGTAGAGAACTATGTTGAAGCGTAGAGGTGCAAATCGTTTTATGTATGTAAATGATTTTTCGATTTAGGAGCTTACTAAATATGTCACTCTATATTTCTGGTTTGCAACACTTTAGAAAAAGTGCCACCCCTTGTACCATACACGCATAAGAAGGCTATGTTAGAGCATAGAGATACTGATAGTTTCATAAAGGTAAGTGATTTTTCGATTTAGGAGCTAACTAAATATATTCAATCTTTATTTCTGATTGCAACCCTTTAGAAAAAGTCACTTCTTGTACGATACAAGCATAAAGTGATTTTTCGATTAAGGAGCTTACTAAACATGTCAATCTATATTTCTGATTGCAACCCATTAGAAAAAGTCACCTCTTGTACCATACCCGCATAAGGGAGCTATGTTAAAGCATAGCGATACGCATCGTTTTACGTAGGTAAATCATTTTTTGATTTAGGAGCTTACTAAATATGTAACTCTATATTTCTGATTGCAACCCATTAGAAAAAGCCACCCCTTGTACCATACACGTATAAGGATGCTATGTTAAAGCATAGAGATACTGATCGTGTTATGTAGGTAAATCATTTTTTGATTTAGGAGCTTACTAAATATGTCACTCTATATTTCTGATTGCAACCCTTTAGAAAAAGCCACCCCTTGTTTCATATCTGCGTAAGAGAACTGTTTAAGAGCATAAAGCTACGGAAGTTTAGGAAGCTCCTAAATCGAAAAATCAGTCACCTACATAAAACTATGCGTATCTCTATGGTTTTACATAGTTCCCTTATACGTGTTTAGTACAAGAGGGGGCTTTTTCTAAAGCATTGCAATCAGAAATATAGAGTGGCATATTTAGTAAGCTCCTAAATCGAAAAATCATTTACTTATATAAAACGATCTGCATCTCTACGCTTTAACAAAGTTCCTTTACGCGTGTATGGTATATGGGGTAGCTTTTTCTAAAGGGTTGCAATCAAAAATATAGAGTGACTTATTTAGTAAGCTCCTAAATCAAAAAATTATTTTCCTAAATAAAACGATCCGTATATCTCTATGCTTTAACATAGCTTCCTCATGCGTTTATGGTACAAGGTGTGGCTTTTTCTAAAGGGTTGCATTCAGAAACCTCTGTTCAGCTGAGCCCCCAACCACGCAAAAATAAAAAAAAATTAGCTCAGAATTAGGAGATATTAAGGAGCATTCAAAAAACGTAAGAATAAAATTTTGAGCTCAAACACCTAAGCAAAAATCTTCATATGAAAATGGGGGGCTGGGTAAACGTTCACTCAGCCCCCCCCACACCTTAAAAATAGCCCTAGAGGATCGTTAGTAGGCTCAGAGTCAGGAGCTATTTAGGAACTCTTAAGGTTGTATACTTTTGATTTTAGAGCTCCAACCCTATTCCTAAAACCACCCCAAAACCAGTTTGCAAAGGGAGACGACATATAAAAAATAACATTAAATTAAAAAGTTCTTTACTACATGTAATTCTTGAATTAAAAAAAAACATAAAAACAAGCAACTGTTTATTTCTCAGTTGATACCCTTTAGAAAAAAAACCACCCCTTGGGTCAAAAACGCTTAAGGGAACTATGTTAAACATACTCGACACAAAAATATTTAAGGGTGCGGATAAAGTTCCGATTTAGGAGCCTACTAAATGTGTCACTCTATATTTCTGATTTTCTACCCTTCAGAAAGTGCCACCCCTTGTATCATACACGCATAAGGGAAATATGTTAAAGCATAGAGATACGGATCTTTTTATGTTGGAAAATAATTTTTGGAATTAGGAGCTTACTAAATATGTCACTCTATATTTCTAATTACAACCCTTTTGAAAAAGCCGCCCCCTTTGTACCATGCACACATGAGGAAGTTATGTTAGTGCATAGAGATACGGATCGCTTTATTTCTAAAATTATTTTTTGATTTAGGAGCTTACTAAATATGTCACTCTATATTTCTGATTGCCACCCTTCCGAAAGTGCCACCCCTTATACCATACACGCGTAAGGGAACTATGTTAAAGCATAGAGATTCGGATCGTTTTATATAGGCAAGTGATTTTTCGATTTAGGAGCTTACCAAATATGTCACTCTATTTTTCTGATTGCAACCCGTTTGAAATAACCACCCCTTGCACCATACACTCATAAAAGAACTATTTTAAAGCATAGAGGTACGTTTCGTTTTATGTAGGTAAACGATTTTTTAATTAAGGAGCTTTCTAAATAAGTTTTTTCTACGTTTCTGATTGCAACCCTTTAGAAAAAGCCGCCCCTTGTATCATACACGCCTAAGGGAACTATGTTAAAGCATAGAGATACTGATCGTGTTATATTTGAAAATCGATTTTTGATTTTGAAGCTTACTAAATATGTCACTCTTCATTTCTGATTGCAAACCTTTAGGAAAAGCCACCCCTTGTATGATACACGCATAAGGATGCTATGTTAAAGCATAGAGATACTGATCGTTACATGTAGGTAGGTAATTTTTCGATGTAGGAGCTTACTAAATATATCACTCTATATTTCTGATTGCAACCCTTTAGCAAAAGACACCCTTTGTACCATACACGCATAAGGAAGCTATGTTAAAGCATAGGGATACTGATCGTTTCATGTAGGTAAGTGATTTTTCGATTATGGAGCTTACTAAATATGTCAATCTATATTTCTGATTGCAACCCTTTAGAAAAAGCCACCCCTTGTACCATACACGCATACGGAAACTATGTTAAAGCGTAGAGATGCGGATCGTGCTATGTAGGTAACTGATTTTACGATATAGGAGCTAATATGTCATTCTAAATTTCTGATTGCAACCCATTAGAATGTGCCACCCCTCTTATCATATACGCGTAAGAGAACTATTTTGTAGCATAGAGGTGTGGATCGTTTTATGTAGATAAATGATTTTTCGATTTAGGAGCTTACTAAATAAGTTTTTCTACGTTCCTGATTGCGACCCTTCAGAAAAAGCCACCCCCTTGTACGATACACGCATAAGGGAACTATGTTAATGCATAGAGATACAGATTGTGTTATCTAGGTAAATCATTTTTTCATTTAGGAGCTTACTAAATATGTCACTTCAAATTGCAACCCGTTAGAAAAAGTCACCCCTTGTACCATACACGCATATGGGAACTATCTTAAAGCATAGAGATACGGATCGTTTTATGTACGTAAATGATTGTTCGATTTAAGAGCTTAGTAAATATGTCACTCTTTATTTCTCGTTTACAACCCTTTAGAAAAAGTGCCCCCCCTTGTGCCATACACGCATAAAGAAGCTATGTTAAAATATAGAGATACTGATCGTTTCATGTAGGTAAGTGATTTTTCGATGTAGGAGCTTACTAAATATGGCAATCTATATTTCTGATTGCAACCCTTTAGAAAAAGCCACCCCTTGTACCATACACGCATAGGGGAGCTATGTTAAAGCATAGAGATACGGATCGTTTTGTTTAGGAAAATAATTTTTTGATTTAGGAGCTTAGTAAATATGTCACTCTTTATTTCTGGTTTGCAACCCTTTAGAAAAAGTGACACCCCTTGTCCCATACACGCATAAAGAAGCTTTATTAGAGCATAGAGAAACTGATCGTGTTATGTAGGTAACTGATTTTACGATATAGGAGCTTACTAAATATGTCATTCTACGTTTCTGTTTTCAACCCTTTAGAAAGTGCCACGTCTCTTATCATATACGCGTAAGAGAACTATTTTGTAACATAGAGGTACGGATGACATAAAACGATGTAGATAAATGATTTTTCGATTTATGAGATTTCTAAATAAGTCTTTCTACGTTTCTGATTGCGACCCTTTAGAAAAAGCCACCCTTTGTACCATACACGCATAAGGAAGCTATGTTGAAGCATATAGATTCGGATCGTTTTATATAGGTCAGTCATTTTTTGATTTAGGAGCTTACTAAATATGTCGCTCTATATATCTGGTTGCAACCCTTTAGAAAAAATCACTCGTTGTACATTACACGCGTAAGAGAATTATTTTAGAGCATAGAGGTACGGATCGTGTTATGTAGGTAAATGATTTTTCGATTTAGGAGCTTAGTAAATATGTCACTCTTTATTTCTGGTTTGCAACCGTTTAGAAAAAGTGCCCTCCTTGTACCATACACGCATAGGGAAGCTATGTTAAAACATAGAGATACTGATCGTTTCATGTAGGTAAGTGATTTTTCGATTTAGGAGCTTACTAAATATGTCAGTCTATATTTCTGATTGTAACCCTTTAGAAAAGCCATCCCTTGTACCATACACGCATAAGGGAGCTATGTTAAAGCGTAGAGATACGGATCGTTTTATTTAGGAAAATAATTTTTTGATTTAGTAGCTTAGTAAATATATCACTCTTTATTTCTGGTTTGCAACCCTTTGGAAAAAGTGCCACCCCTTGTACCATACACGCATAAGGAAGCTATGTTAAAGCATAGAGATACTGATCGTGTTATGTAGGTAACTTATTTTACGATATAGGAGCTTACTAAATTTGTCATTCTGCACATCTGATTGCAACCTTTTAGAAAGTGCCACGCCTCTTATTATATACGCGTAAGGGAATATTTTGTAGCATAAAGGTATGGATCGTTTTATGTAGGTAAATGGTTTTTCGATTTAGGAGCTTAGTAAATATGTCACTCTTTATTTCTGGTTTGCAACCGTTTAGAAAAAGTGCCCCCCTTGTACCATACACGCATAGGGAAGCTATGTTAAAACATAGAGATACTGATCGTTTCATGTAGGTAAGTGATTTTTCGATTTAGGAGCTTACTTAATATGTCAGTCTATATTTCTGATTGTAACCCTTTAGAAAAGCCATGCCTTGTACCATACACGCATAAGGGAATTATGTTAAAGCGTAGAGATACGGATCGTTTTATTTAGGAAAATAATTTTTTGATTTAGGAGCTTAGTAAATATGTCACTCTTTATTTCTGGTTTGCAACCCTTTGGAAAAAGTGCCACCCCTTGTACCATACACGCATAAGGAAGCTATGTTAAAGCATAGAGATACTGATCGTGTTATGTAGGTAACTGATTTTACGATATAGGAGCTTACTAAATTTGTCATTCTGCATATCTGATTGCAACCTTTTAGAAAGTGCCACGCCTCTTATTATATACTCGTAAGAGAATATTTTGTAGCATAAAGGTATGGATCGTTTTATGTAGGTAAATGATTTTTCGATTTAGGAGCTTACTAAATAATACACTCTATATTTCTGGTTTGCAACCCTTTAAAAAATGGGAACATATGGGAACTATGTAAAAGCATAGAGATACGGATAGTTTTATGTAGGTAAATGGTTTTTTCGATTTAGGAGCTTACTAAATATGTCACTCTTTATTTCTGGTTTGCAACCTTTTAACCCCCCCATACACGCATAAGAAGCTATGTTAAAGCATAGAGATACTGATCGTTTCATGTAGGAAAGTGATTTTTCGATTTAGGAGCTTACTAAATATATCAATCTGTATATCTGATTGCAACCCTTTAAAAAAAGCCACCCCTTCTACCATACACGCATAAGGGAACTATGTTAAAGCATAGAGATACTGATCGTTTTATGTAGGTAAATTATATTACGATATAGGAGCTTCCTAAATATGTCATTCTACATTGCTGATTGCAACCCTTTAGAAAGTGCCACTCCTTGTATCATATACGCATAAGGGAACTATGTTAAAGCATAGAGGTACGGATCTTACTTAATATGTCAGTCTATATTTCTGATTTGCAACCTTTAGAAAGTCCCACCCTGTGGATTATACACGCTTAGGGGTACTTACTAAAATATGTCACTTAATAATTCTGATTTGCAAAACGTTAGTAAGTGACTCCTTTTGTATCATATATGCATTTTAAGATTTAGGAGCTTACTGAATATGTCACTCTTAATGTATGAGTTGCATACCTTTAGTTTTATTTGAACCCATAGTGGTCACACTGGGTCCAGATGACATCAGGTAATTTTTGAGTCATGGTAGCTTCAAAAATGTTTTTAGAAATGGATTCTGTGCAACCTTTTGAAACAGTTTGAAGATACTACAACTACTACCACCCGGGTAGGAGCTTCAAATTTTAAACAACGAACCAATTTTGGACCCGTATTGGTGAGCCAAGCCTTGACTAGTTAACTTTGGTTTCAGTCTGAGCGAGTGTTAAATGCCTAGACTAAACCAAGATTCAGTTTATTATACTACGCGTTATTTACCATTCTAATTTATTGTAAACATGTGCAAGCCCTGGTCCAAGCTTGGGCCGTTTGAAAATGTAAAAATATATAAGTGATATAGGTGATAATATGATAAAAAATGATATAATATATATTAATAAATTGAAATGATAGAAATATAATTAATGTAATTTGTAAGAGAATTAAAAAAATTGTATTTGTTTAAATATAAAATATTGTTACGAGTGCAGAAAAATCTAGACGATTACAGAAAGATCTAAACGATTACGGTCACTTCCAGGAAAATAAAATCAACAAACAAATTAATGAAATGAATATTGTTGTTGTTGTCTCTTCTTAGAAATAGGGTCAACATAAACGATTTTATGAATCAAATCAACATAACGTAAAATAATCGAATATTCTAATATTTTCTCAAGGTTTCTGGAAGGTGATGTCGAATTATCTAGAAGTATTGCAGAAGGTATATAAGAAAAATACCTTTTGTAGTTTTTAATTAGTTTAATTTTAGACCTGCGACAGTAAAGTGAAATTAAATGTAAAATTAGTTTATTTTAAACCTGCGATTGTGAAGTTAAAATTATAAAAGTGATCTTTAAATTAGTTTTCGTGTAAAGTTATTTTGTAAATGAAGTTTAAAGTGTTATTAAGTAGAAATAATTTGTGTATTATTTTGAACGTTGAATTACTGGAAATTTCTACAATAAACCGTTGGAGTTTCTGAAGCTGTTAAAAGAATATTCTAGCTAGGAATATTGTTTGCTGCATTGTTTTCCTGTTGTTGTGAAACAATTAAGGTGTTGAATACTTAATAAAACCTGGTGTGTTTGCTTACTAATCAGTGATCGAACTCAGAAAGAGATTGGGAATTGCGTTTATCGAATTGTGAGTAAGGCCAATTCGAAGGAAGTTTGGAAAAACGTAACATTGGTGACATCGGCGGATTAGTTAGCTGTTAATAATGGTTTTATTAAGTGATTTAAAGGTTCTTGAGTTAAAGAAAGAACTAGAACAACGTGGATTGTCAACAAGCGGAAACAAAACTGAATTAATGCTACGGCTTCGAGAAGCTATGGAAGCCAATGGAATGGACGTGGAAAGTTACCAGTTTGGAATTGTTACAACAAATACTGATTCAGTTGATGAGGACAAAAGTTTTGTTGCGGAAACAACATCTTCATTGCCACCTGCAAATTGTGATTTTACGCAGTTAATGGCTATGATGCAACAGATGAGTTTGAACATCAGCCAACAAATAAATTTGAATATGAATCAGAAACTGGATGCCGTAAATAACAGCATGAATCAGATGAATGCTACTATGGCTGTCAATAAAGAGGAAATGAATCAAAGTTTGTCTGCAACCAAGGAAGAAATCAGTAGCAACATCAATCAACAGCTGGAAATAGTCAACAATAACATGGCTACAACCAAGGAAGAGATCAGTTTGAACGTCAAGCAAATAATGGACGAGAAACTTCTCGAAATATCTACTACGTTACGGGAGGAAGTAGGCAGAGTTCATCAAGAGGTGAAAGAGCTAGAACAGAAAGTACTTGATGAAAACAAAAAGGTACTTGCAAAAGTAGATGATTTCGAGAAACGGTTGCAAGATGTTGAAACGAATAAAGTCACTTCACATGTGGTACAACAAATAGCAAATATTAAACTAAAGCCACCATCGTATGACGGTACCGCATCTTTCGGCATCTTCAAGTTCCAGTTCGAGACCGCAGCTGATCAAAATGTTTGGAACGCGGAAAATCGTCTAGCTGCATTAATAGTTGCTCTTAAGGGGGAAGCAGCTGAAGCATTACAGGCAGTGCCGGAAAATGATCGGAAAAGTTATGCAGAGGTGATGAATGCATTGGAACGTAAATATGGCAGCGACCATAAAAAGGAGCTATACCGGATCGAGTTAAAAGGTCGCTTGCAACGAAATGGTGAATCTCTGCAGGATTATTCCTCGGCTGTAGAGCGGCTTGTTCATTTAGCACACTCAAATACACCACCATATTTTATGGAGAAAATGAAGATCGAGGCCTTCATTGATGGTATCCGAGATCCAGAAACCAGGATCAAAGTAATAACTACACCTAAGGCGACTTTCCATGAAACTGTCGCATACGCAATGCAATATGAGATGGTACAGAGGTTGTGTATGCCATCTGGTGGATGCAGAAAAAGGAATGTAGAGGGGAACTTCAAAGGGGAAGTTTTGGCACACAGAGATAGAAGCGACATCAGATGCTGGATATGTGATGAAGAGGGTCACATGGCACGGGAGTGCAAGAAAAACGGGGAAGCAGACAGATTGTCGTCTTCTGTGAAGAACAGAGGAGCCGAAGAAATGGAGCACGTAGGGTTCAGGAACAGCAGTAGAAAACTCTTGTGCTGGATATGTAGGAAATCGGGCCATATCTCACAGGACTGCTGGAACAGGAAGCGTGATAGATCTTCGTCTCCTATTCAACGGAAGTCTGTTGAAGGTGCAACTGTAAAGCCAAAAAGTGAGGAGAATGCAGCATACATTCCAATTTCAAGAATTGCGGTAAATGGTGAAAGCTTGGGTATCAACGGACAACTTGAAGGTAAAGGTTGGTTCATGACACTGGATACAGGTTCAGCTCGAACATTCGTTCGCAAAGGTTTAATTGACGGCATTTTGGAATCATCAGATGGATTGAAACTCCGAACAGTAACTGGAGAATGCGCTGATGTAGCTGGGAAAAGGATCGCTGAAATAAAATTAGGGAACAACTGCTATAAACAAGAGGTGCTAGTGGCAAACATTATAGATGAAGTCGTTTTGGGGATGGACTTCTTAAAGGCGAACGGATTCGTCATCGATTTTGGACGTGGAATCCTAAAGGTTAATAATGTTGAGATGCCACTACTTGTGAATGAAGCAGAATCCATAGATATTGGCAGCGATGAGAAACTATGCAGTGCAGGGGAAAATCCAGAACCATCATCCAAACAAATGAGGGAAAGAAACGTCAACCGACGCAGACGTTTAAACAAACGCCGAAAGTTAAAAATGAAACAGGTCCAAGTCCATAACGAAGTGAGCGATGTAAAAGAGGTGGTTCAAATAGCTTCAAACGGGGACGATTCGCAGCTGAAAATGAGAATGGTTCGGAGACATGGCAATGTGAAACACTCAAAGGGAAAAGATAAGGAGGACTTTAGAGATAATGAGAATCCATACTTATCACGGTGGGCGGACATAGAACAAAGTAATGGCCAAGGACTTAGAAAGGGACCAGAAGCAATTCTCAACCGCCTGGGAAATAGAAAAAAGAAAAAAAAAAATGTTTGGATTCAACAATTGGAGGAGATGTCTAGATCCTGTTCGGGACGAACAGGCTTAAGTGGAGGGTAATGTTACGAGTGCAGAAAAATCTAGACGATTACAGAAAGATCTAAACGATTACGGTCACTTCCAGGAAAATAAAATCAACAAACAAATTAATGAAATGAATATTGTTGTTGTTGTCTCTTCTTAGAAATAGGGTCAACATAAACGATTTTATGAATCAAATCAACATAACGTAAAATAATCGAATATTCTAATATTTTCTCAAGGTTTCTGGAAGGTGATGTCGAATTATCTAGAAGTATTGCAGAAGGTATATAAGAAAAATACCTTTTGTAGTTTTTAATTAGTTTTATTTTAGACCTGCGACAGTAAAGTGAAATTAAATGTAAAATTAGTTTATTTTAAACCTGCGATTGTGAAGTTAAAATTATAAAAGTGATCTTTAAATTAGTTTTCGTGTAAAGTTATTTTGTAAATGAAGTTTAAAGTGTTATTAAGTAGAAATAATTTGTGTATTATTTTGAACGTTGAATTACTGGAAATTTCTACAATAAACCGTTGGAGTTTCTGAAGCTGTTAAAAGAATATTCTAGCTAGGAATATTGTTTGCTGCATTGTTTTCCTGTTGTTGTGAAACAATTAAGGTGTTGAATACTTAATAAAACCTGGTGTGTTTGCTTACTAATCAGTGATCGAACTCAGAAAGAGATTGGGAATTGCGTTTATCGAATTGTGAGTAAGGCCAATTCGAAGGAAGTTTGGAAAAACGTAACAATATGTTTTATTTTCCAAAACCTTTTTTAATAGTACTCATGAGCACTCCAACACATAAATGTTTAGCATAGTCTTTTTATAAACAGCATGTTATTAAAATAAACCATTGTCTATTAAATTTACCATTTTTTTGATTTGAAAACAAAGCTACGTTTATTAAATCAACAATCAAGCTACGTTTAATAAATCAACAAATTTGTAGAAAAACTTATTTAGTAAGCTCCTAAATTGAAAAATCATTTACCTACATAAAACGAAACGTACCTCTATGCTTTAAAATAGTTCTCTTATGAGTGTATGGTGCAAGGGGTGGTTATTTCAAACGGGTTGCAATCAGAAATATAGAGCGACATATTTGGTAAGCTCTTAAATCGAAAAATCACTTGCCTATATAAAACGATCCGAATCTCTATGCTTTAACATAGTTCCCTTACGCGTGTATGGTATAAGGGGTGGCACATTCGGAAGGGTGGCAATCAGAAATATAGAGTGACATATTTAGTAAGCTCCTAAATCAAAAAATTATTTTTCTAAATAAAGCGATCCGTATCTCTATGCTCTAACATAGCTTCCTTATGTGTGCACGGTACAAAGGGGGCGGCTTTTTCAAAAGGGTTGTAATCAGAAATATAGAGTGACATATTTAGTAAGCTCCTAATTCAAAAAATTTTTTTCTTACATAAAAAGATCCGTATCTCTATGCTTTAACATAGTTCCCTTATGCGTGTATGATACAAGGGGTGGCACTTTCTGAAGGGTAGAAAATCAGAAATATAAAATGACACATTTAGTAGGCTCCTAAATCGGAACTTTATCCGTACCCTTAAATATTTTTGTGTCGAGTATGTTTAACATAGTTCCCTTAAGCGTTTTTGACCCAAGGGGTGGTTTTTTTTCTGAAGGGTATCAACTGAGAAATAAACAGTTGCTTGTTTTTATGTTTTTTTTTAATTCAAGAATTACATGTAGTAAAGAAATTTTTAATTTAATGTTATTTTTTATATGTCGTCTCCCTTTGCAAACTAGTTTTGGGGTGGTTTTAGGAATAGGGTTGGAGCTCTAAAATCAAAAGTATACAGCCTTAAGAGTTCCTAAACAGCTCCTGACTCTAAGCCTACTAACGATCCTCTAGGGCTATTTTTAAGGTGTGGGAGGGGCTGAGTGAACGTTCACCCAGCCCCCCATTTTCATATGAAGATTTTTGCTTAGGGGGTTGAGCTCAAAATTTTATTCTTACGTTTTTTGAATGCTCCTTAATATCTCCTTATTCTGAGCTAATTTTTTTTTATTTTTGCGTGGTTGGGGGGGTCAGCTGAACAGAGGTTTCTGAATGCACCCCTTTAGAAAAAGCCACACCTTGTACCATAAACGCATGAGGAAGCTATGTTAAAGCATAGAGATACGGATCGTTTTATTTAGGAAAATAATTTTGTGATTTAGGAGCTTACTAAATATGTCACTCTATATTTTTGATTGCAACCCTTTAGAAAAAGCCCCCTCTTGTACTAAACACGTATAAGGCAACTATGTAAAACCATAGAGATACGCATAGTTTTATGTAGGTGACTGATTTTTCGATTTAGGAGCTTCCTAAACCTCCGTAGCTTTATGCTCTTAAATAGTTCTCTTACGCGGATATGAAACAAGGGGTGGCTTTTTCTAAAGGGTTGCAATCAGAAATATAGAGTTACATATTTAGTAAGCTCCTAAATCAAAAAATGATTTACCTACGTAAAACGATGCGTATCGCTATGCTTTAAAATAGCTCCCTTATGCGGGTATGGTACAAGAGATGACTTTTTCTAATGGGTTGCAATCAGAAATATAGATTGACATGTTTAGTAAGCTCCTTTATCGAAAAATCACTTACCTACATGAAACGATCATTGTCTCTATGTTCTAACATATCTTCTTTATGCGTGTATCGTACAAGAAGTGACTTTTTCTAAAGGGTTGCAATCAGAAATAAAGATTGACATATTTAGTTAGCTCCTAAATCGAAAAATCACTTACCTTTATGAAACGATCAGTATCTCTATGCTCTAACATAGTTCTCGTATGCGTGTATGGTACAAGGGGTGGCACTTTTTCTAAAGCGTTGCAAACCAGAAATAAAGAGTGACATATTTAGTAAGCTCCTAAATCGAAAAATCCTTTACATACATAAAACGATTTGTACCTCTACGCTTCAACATAGTTCTCTACCGCGTGTATGGTACAAGGGGTGGCTTTTTCTAAAGGGTTGCGATCAAAAATATATAGTGAAATATTTAGTAAGCTTCTAAATCGAAAAATCATTTACTTATATAACACGATCCGCATCTCTACGCTTTAACAAAGTTCCCTTACGCGTGTATGGTACAAGGGGTGACTTTTGCTTATGGGTTGCAATCAAAAATATAGAGTGACATATTTAGTAAGCTCCTAAATCTAAAAAATGATTGACCTACAAAAAACGATCCGTATCTCTTTGCTTGACCATATTTCCCCTACGCATGTATGGTACTAGGGGTGGCTTTTTCTTAAGGGTCGCAATCAGAAATATAGAGTGATATATTTAGTAAGCTCCTACATCGAAAAATCATTTACTTACATAACACGATCATTATCTCTATGCTTTAACATAATTCCCTTATCCTTGTATGGTACAAGGGGTGGCTTTTTCTAAAGGGTTGCAATCAGAAATATAGAGTGACATATTTAGTAAGCTCCTAAATCAAAACATGATTAACCTACATAACACGATCAGTATCTCTATGCTTTAACATAGTTTCCTTATGAGTGTATCGTACAAGGGGGTGGCTTTTTCTAATAGGTCGCAATCAGAAACTTAAATAAACTTATTTAGGAGGCTCCTAAATCGAAAAATCATTTACCTACATAAAACGATCCGTACCTCTATGCCACAAAATAGTTCTCTTACGCGTATATGATAAGAGGGGTGGCACTTTCTAAAGGGTTGCAATCAGAAATATAGAGTGACATATTCATTAAGCTCCTAAGTCGAAAAATCATTTGCCTACATAAAACGATCCGTACCTCTACACTTCAACATAGTTCGCTTACGCGTGTATGGTACAAGGGGTGGCTTTTTAAAGGGTTGCAATCGTAAATCTAAAGTGATATATTTAGTAAGGCCCTAAATCAAAAAATGATTAACCTCCATAACACGATCAGTATCTCTATGCTCTAACATAGTTCCCTTATGCGTGTATGGTACAAGGGGTGGGTTTTTATAAAGGGTTGCAATCATAAATATAGAATGACATATTTAGTAAGGTCCTAAATCAAAAAATTATTTTCCTAAATAAAACTATCCGAATCTCTATGCTTTAACATAGCAGCCATATGCGTGTATGGTACAAGGGGTGTCTTTTCCTAAAGGGTTGCAATCAGAAATATAGAGTTACATATTCAGTAAACTTCTAAATCAAAAAATGATTTACCTACTTAACACGATCAGTATCTCTATGCTTTAACATAGTTCCCTTATGCGTGTATGGTACAAGGGGTGGCTTTTTCTAAAGGGTTGTAATCAGAAATATAGAGTGACATATTTAGTAAGCTCCTAAATCGAAAAAACATTTACCTACATAAAAAGATCCGTATCTCTATGCTTTAACATAGTTCCCTTATGCGTGTATGATACAAGGGGTGCTTTTTCTGAAGGGTAGAAAATCAGAAATGAAAAATGACATGTTCAGTAAGCTCCTAAATCGGAACTTTATCCGCACCCTTAAATATTTTTGTGTCGAGTATGTTTAACATACTTCCCTTATGCGTTTTTGACCCAAGGGGTGGTTTTTCTTCTAAAGGGTTGCAACTGATAAATAATCAGTTGCTTGTTCTTACGTTTTTTTTAATTCAAGAATTACATGTAGTAAAGAAATTTTTAATTTAATGTTATTTTCATGTGTCATCTCCGATTTCAAACTAGTTTTGGGGTAGTTTTAAGAATAGGGGTGGAGCTCTAAAATCAAAAGTATACAGCCTTAAGAGCTCCTAAATAGCTCCTAATTCTGAGCCTATTTACGATCCCCTACGGCTATTTTTAAGGTGTGGGGGGGCTGAGTGAACGTTCACTCAGCCCCCCCATTTTCAAATGAAGATTTCCGCTTAGGGGGTTGAGCTCAAAATTTTATTCTTGCGTTTTTTGAAAGCTCCTAAATAGCTCCTAATTCTGAGATATAATTTTTTGATTTTTGCATCGTGGGGGGGCCAAACCTGTTTTGGGATTGTGTTAAGAATTAGGGGTGGAGCTCTAAAATCAAAAGTATACAGCCTTAAGAGCTCCTAAATAGCTCCTAATTCTGAGCCTATTAACGATCCCCTACGGCTATTTTTAAGGTGTGGGGTGGCTGAGTGAACGTTCACTCAGCCCCCCCATTTTCAAATGAAGATTTCTGCTTAGCGGGTTGAGCTCCAAATTTTATTCTTGCGTTTTTTGAAAGCTCCTAAATAGCTGCTAATTCTGAGATATAATTTTTTTGATTTTTGCGTGGTGGGGGGGCCAAACCTGTTTTGGGGTTGTTTTAAGAATTAGGGGTGGAGCTCTAAAATCAAAAGTATACAGCCTTAAGAGCTCCTAAATAGCTCCTAATTCTGAGCCTATTTACGATCCTCTAGGGTTATTTTTAAGGTGTGGGGGGGCTGAGTGAACGTTCACTCAGCCCCCCCACTTTCAAATGAAGATTT
>CAVNZG010001793.1:0-41486 GCA_963693315.1 Diogma glabrata
GAACCGATAAGAACTTTTTATTACAGTTTAAAAAAGTATATCATTCTCATCAGGGCTAGCCGACTAGATACACTACCAAAAAATTTTTTCGCTATATAAACCAAAATTGGTCACTGGTCTAGCGAAGTATAAGAAAACAAAAAACCTTCATAAACATATATTTATTAGATTCAGGTTTAGTCAATTAGTTTTTCTAGTTAATCACTATTGTTGTTATACTCTAACCAAGCTAGAATTGGATAACAAACTTGTATCGGCGAGAAGAAGATGACCATCTTCACTTGTGTCTATCGACACATTATCTACAATTCATTAAATGAATTATTTGTGATATTACATCACTCCGATGGAAGTAATCCCATCATGAATAATAAGACTGAATCTAACAAAATATGGTGTGAAATTTATGAAATTTTTTTGCTATCCACAAAATTGTCGATCGATCTAGTTTCGAACCGATAAGAACTTTTTATTACACATTAAAAAAGTATATCATTCTCATCAGGGATAGCCGACTAGATACACTGCCAAAAAAATTTTTCGCTATATAAAATTGGTCACTGCTCTAGTGAAGTATAAGAAAACAAAAAAACTTCATAAACATATGTTTATTAGATTCAGGTTTAGTCAATTTGTTTCTCTAGTTGATCACTATTGTTGTTACATTCCAACCAAGTTAGAATTGGATAACAAACTTGTATCGGCGAGAAGAAGATGACCATCTTCACTTGTGTCTATCGACACATTATCTACAATTAATTCAATGAATTATTTGTGATATTACATCACTCCGGTGGAAGTAATCCCATCATGAATAATAAGACTGAATCTAACAAAATATGTTGTGAAATTTATGAAATTTTTTTGCTATCCACAAAATTGTCGATCGATCTAGTTTCGAACCGATAAGAACTTTTTATTGACACACTTGACATTATTTTTTTTGACAATTTTATATTGCCATAATTCTCAATAATAATAATAAAATTTCATTTCGAACAAACAATTAATTTTATTTTTTTCCAAAAAATTAGGTAAAAAAATAAATAAAAATCTTTCTTTTGACACACTTGAGACATTTTTTAGACAAACTTATAGTGCAATAATCTAGTTTTTGATCTCACATACTCACATACTCACATACACAATCCCAACCATCCAGATTTCTCCACATTCTTTGTTCCTACTCATTATCACTTAAAATGAACGTTTTTTAAGCAAAAATATGCATATATTTTATGTGTTTTGTTTTGACACACCTGACGATTTTTTTTGACACACTTCCAGTACAGTTATCGAACACATCATCCTTTCGGCTCTTACCATTGAGTGTACCTATTTTTAGAATTCAAAATTTTTCAAATCCCTTTAGCCGTTTTCTAGATTTCGTCGGTTGTGAAGGACTGCCGGCCGGCCGGCAGACAGACATACATGACAGACATACATTTTTTTGCTTGTTTAGAATCAGTAGGTCCTAAAACGTCGAGAATTTCAAAAAAAGTGGGCAAGTGGGAAATTTCAAAAATAGAATTTCACTTTTAGCTCATGAATGTAATACTTAGGTCTCTTAGACCGAGGTAATCTATGTTAAAGTAAAAGTATTTTTTATCTCTTTTTGAAATTTATTACAAAACTAACACGAAACATTAATACGTTACCGGAAAATTATAAGAGATCATAAATTAATATACTGTAGTGAAAATATGATACAATTAGCAAACTACTCAAAAAACTCACCATATAGCGTTGCGAGAAAATATTACAAATCAAAATTTATATTTCTTTCAAAATTTAAAAATTATAATAAAATCAAAAATTAAAACTTTTTTTCAAAATTCTAAACATTTTCCAAAAATTATTACAAAATCAAAGATAACACTTTTTTCAAAAATTCTGAAAATATTGAAAAAATTATAACAAAATGAAAAATTGAAACTTTTTCAAAATTCCAAAAATATTCCAAAAATTAGAATAAAATTAGATATTTAAATTTTTTTTAAAGTCTAATATTCTATAATATTGATTATAATATTAATATTAATATCAAAAAAAGTTTTTTATTGTTTTCCAAAAAATTGGTTAAAAAAATAAATAAAAAAAATCTTTTTTTTGACACACTTGACAACATTTTTTTGACAAACTTATAATTCCATAATTCACAATAGTAATAAAATAAAATTTCATGTCAAACAAATAAATAGTTTTATTTTTTTTCCAAAAATTGGAAATAAATAAATAAAAATCTTTCTTTTGACACACTTGACAACATTTTTTTGACAAACTTATAATGCCATAATTCTCAATAATAATAATAAAAATTCATATCAAACAAATAATTAATTTTATTTTTTTTCAAAAATTGGGTAAAAAATAAATAAAAATCTTTCTTTTGACACACTTGACAACATTTTTTTGCAACTTATAATGCAGTAATCTAGGTTTGGATCTCACATACCAATCCCAACCATCCAGATTTCTCCACATTCTTTGTTCCTACACGTAATCACTTAAAATGAACGTTTTTTAAGCAAAAATATGCATATTTCCTTGTTTTGACACACCTGACGATTTTTTTTGACACACTTCCGATACAGTTATCGAACACATCGTCTCTTTGGTTCTTACCATTGAGTGTACCTATTTTTAGAATTCAATATTTTTCAAATCCCTTTAGCCGTTTTCTAGATTTCGTCGGTTGTGACGGACGGCCGGCTGGCCGGCAGACAGACATACATTTTGTTTGCTTTTTTAGAATCAGTAGGTCCTAAAACGTCGAGAAATGCCAAAAAAGTGGGGGTAAGAATTTCACTTTTAGCTCATGAATGTAATACTTAGGTCTTTCAGACCGAAGTTATATTCATTTGATGATGCCATTTTTGTTAAATAAACATGAATTGAATTTCTGCTCAACATAATTGAAACATCTCTAAAGGAAAAAGATATGTATTTACATAAACATCCGGTCTTTATATGACTAATGAGGCGTACAATGAGTAGGTTTTTAAAGCAGTACAAAAGAGTTACTAAAAAGTGCAAAATCTCTTACAGAAACACTGTACAAAATAAGGAGTAGATATAGTCAACAAATTCCAAGAAATCCTCGTCAGGAGCTGTTCAATGTTTAATGTTATTAGTTCAAAGTCATTGTTTTATTTTCGCTGCTCATTCGGTAGTTTTTCAATAATTATTTTTTATTTTGTGAATTTAGTGCAAACAATTATTTGAAAACATTACTTGTATCACATCCACTATATAATACCGATTGTACGAACTTGAATTTTGGTGTGGTCAGAAATATCATGTGAATAAATAAAATGAAAATATTGTCAAATAAATATGGAATTTTTGAAACTAATTGGCATATAACTTATAAAAACTTTTTTTAAATTTGAGCAGATAATTTTCTAAATACATTTGAAAAATTTAAAATTCAAAACGCTTTTTCCAAAATTCTAAAAATATCGCAAAAATTATAACAAAATCAAAAATACAAACTTTTTTCCGAATTTCGAAAATATTCCAAAAATTATAATATGTAAAATCAAAAATTTAAACTTTTACAAAACTCTAAAAATAATTCGAAAATTCTTACAAAATCAAAAATTGAAACGTTTTTACAAAATTCCAAAAATATTCAAAAATTATAACAAAATCAAAGATTGAAACATTTTTCAGAATTCTAAAATTATTGCAAAAATTATAACAAAATCAAAATACAAACTTTTTCAAAGTTCTAAAAATATTCCAAAAATTATTACCAAACAAAAAAATTGAAACCTTTCCAAATCAAAAATTCGAAATTCAAACAACTTTTTCCAAAATTCTAAAAATATCGCAAAAATTATAACAAAATCAAAACTACAAATTTTTTTCAAAATTCCAAAAATATTCCAAAAATTATAATAAAATCAAAAATTTAAACCCTTTCAAAACTCTAAAAATATTCCGAAAATTCTTACAAAATCAAAAATACAAACTTTTTCAAAATTCCAAAGATTATAACAAAATTAAAAATTTCCATGTCCAATTTCATGTTCGATTAAATTTCATGTCATACCAATAATTAATTTCATTTTTTTCCAAAAAATTGGTTACCAGACCATCAAGAATTCTCCAAATTCAATGTTCCTACTCGTAATAACTTAAACGTATTTTAAGCAAAATATATGGAAATTTCACTGTTTTGACACACTTGACCATTTTTTTTGACACACTTCCAGGACAGCTATCGCACACATCGTCCTTTCGGCTCTTACCATTGAGTAGTATACCTATTTTTAGAAACAAAAATTTTTGAAATCCCTTCAGCCGTTTTCTAGATTTCGTCGGTTGTGACGGAAGGCAGACATACATTTTTTTTTGCTTTTTTAGAATCAGTAGGTCCTAAAACGTCGAGAAATGTAAAAAAAAGTGGGGGTAAGAATTTCACTTTTGGCTCGAGAATGTTATACGTAGGTTTTAGGTCAGACCGATGTAATAAAAATGTTTTATTTAGTTGGTTCACGCTTTTTGATTTATTTTATTTAGGCATCTTTGTAACAACTATTGTCGATAAAATTAGTTTTGTGTCTTTCGGGATAAATTTATTTTTTCTGAAAAATTAATGGAAATAAAAGTGACCTGTAAAGTTTGATATATTAAACTATTACTTTTTTCCAGTTGTTCGGTCCGGTTTGACCTAATTTTTAACGAAGGGAATTTTTTTTTTTATTTACAAAATTTACAATATTGCTTCTTGTGCGCCTCAAATCTATGTAAGATTGCACGGCAGAACTAACGTTTTTTTTGTTTTATCAGTGTGCTTCGTATGTTTTAGTTAAATTTAATTACGGTATACATTAAATAAACTCAGTTAAATTCTAAACTATTTCATATTCTAAGTAGTTGTGGCACTAAATCATAAATTTTACTTAAATTTTATTCAGTCGAAATTGGAGTCTTGAATTATTGTATTATATTATTTCCACCACTCATTTCATTCGGCAGGTTGTTTATTTGAATTTAATATTGTGTATTCAAATATAAATCATATATTGATTTTTTGAACCCCGACAGAGTTTCTGAGCTTCTGACTGATGATGGAAGATCATTGAGAAGATTAAGCCCTCGATATATTACATTATTGTTACAAGCGTTTGAAGAAAATTTGCACATCTGGTACTGTGACCGTCTTCTTGTTTCATATGTATGCAGTTCAGCAATTTGCGGTAGGATAAGATCATTTTGTATAAGCTTATTAACAACTTTGTATATCAGCAGCAGAATTTGCAATTTACTTATATTTGGAAGTGAAATGATGTTGTTAAATAATTTGTTTGTGGGATAAGTAATTGGAAGGTGGTACATATATTTAACAGCCCGTTTTCGCAGGACATATAATTCTTTAATGTTGTAGTTTGCTGCACCGCTCCAAATTGGATTAAGATAAATTAGGTGTGAATGAATATTTGAGTTGTATATTTTTTTAAGTGTCGTTAGTGGCAATATGTTCCGTGTTCGTTTAATTATAAAAATATATGGAACTATTGAAGATTTGATCCTTTCAAATTGATCTTTCCATTTAAATTTAGAATTTATAATTATGCCAAGATATGTATATCTGTTAACTCTTTCTACAATTTCATTATTGTAATGAAAGCATAAATTATCCAAGATTTCTTTTTCAATTCTTTTATTTTCAAAGATCAGATATTTAGTTTTTGAGACATTCAGTACTAGTAGATTTTTATCAAACCAGGTTTTAATTGTAATAAGATCCTGAGATATGTTATCGCTTAGTTCATTCAAACTTCGTGTTTTGTATTTGATGCAAGCATCATCGGCAAATAATTGGATATTACCTTTCAGTTTTAAAGCAGTAATATCATTGATAAATAAGTTAAATAATAAGGGTCCCAAAATTGATCCTTGTGGAACACCTTTTTTGATAATGAGAGGACTGGATATCTCGTCATCTATTTGTACATATTGTACTCTATCTTCCATATCGCTTTTTAATAACTTTATGGCATGATCAGAGAAACTGTGGTTTTCTAATTTTCGAAGTAAAACTTGTGGATTTAGGATACCGAATGCTTTTTTGATATCTTGGAATAGAAGTGCTGTAAAAAACTTTTTATTAATGCTTGTATGTACTTACAAAATTTGTCAAATTAAGGCAAGCAGCAGTTGTGTTCGAAAATGCCGTAAATTCAAACTGTTTTGGCGAAAGAGTATTATTACTTATGAAAAAGGACTTCATTTGGTTATGTAACACTTTTTCGAGTATTTTGGATAGAGAATTGAGTACAGATACTGGTTTATAGTTATTTGGATCTAACTTGTTGCCAGATTTATGTATTGGCACTACTTTAGCTGTTTTTAGGCTTTATGGGAAAATGCCTGTGGTTAACGATTGATTAACAAATTTTGTGATACTATTTTCTAGCGAAGGGGAATATTTTTTCAAACATTTTCAAAAGTTAGCAGAAAAAACCACGTCATATTGCACAACCGAGCACTACCATTGTCAAATTTCGCCAAAGTAAAAAATATCAACGTTTGAAAATGCTTATAATAAATTTATTCCGAAAGACTCAACACCAATTTTATCAAGGTTATCACAAAAATGTAAGCATAAACAAAACAAAACAAAGAGCGTAAACAACTATAATAAAGTACATATTTGTTTCCTCTGCCAACTATTAATAACATCTTTATTTGTATGTTTTTCCCATAATAATAGCATGCATTATTGTATTGTTTTCTTTACCTATTAAATAATGAACTTAACCTATTGAATCATGAAAATTTTCCTTAAAAAATGCTCATTATTCGATACTTTATGATTGTATTATTCAAATTGTTTTGATTGTATTAAATATTATTTTTCAAATTTCAAGCACAACTGCTTTTCTATTTTTATCAAAAATCAAATTAAGTTTTACTTTTTTATTTATTTTAGTTCAATTTAGTTGATTTTGTCGAATTGGATGCAATTTCAAAATAAACCAAAAAAATGAATTTGTTTCCATAATTTTCTTTCCGTTTTTAGGGTTCCGTTGTTTATACGGAACACTATTGGTGAGAGTACAACGTGTTTTTCACATTATTTCGATTATTTCGATTATTTCGATTATCTCGTGAACCATTAATCCGATGAACTTAAAATTTGAGGTGCTTATAGAACTAACCTATCCACACAAGATGGCGGGTTAAAAAATAAATAAAGTTGTGTTCGTTTGTTTTAAGGAGGTACGATGTAAAGCCTTTGAAAACATACATTTTTTTAGCGAGACGAGTAGGGTATCATATGAAAGGGCTTCATTTCAGCATTTTTTAAAAATATATTTTGGAATTTTACACCTCACCATTTTTTGTATAATTTTGAAAAATGACGTTTTCGGGATGTTTTATTGCCCCGATTAACTCCGACCCTACTTCATCGAAAATCTTGAAATATATTTGGAATGATAGAAAATTGAGGAGGTTTTTAATGAAAAATATAGAAAAGTGGCAGACACTCATAACTATATTTATTAAAGGGGTGGGAATGTTAAGGGGTAAAAACATCATTTAAAACCAGGTCATGTGGGGTGTCATTTGAAAGAGCACTTGATTTTAGAAATATTGCCATATTTTTCAGAATTTTGTATTGCATAGTTTTTGAATTATTATCAATAAAGTGACACAAAAAGTTGGTCCCCCCCCTTGCATTTCGAGCCTAATTAACAGAAAAATTTGAAAAAATTCACAGAGACAGGAAGTTTGATAAACTCTGAACGAAAAATATAGCAAACCCTCAAATAATTATATTTTTGTGTTTTTAAGGGATTGGGGTGGGGAAGGGTGAAAAAAAACTTTTTTGACCCAAGCGAGTGGGGTGTCATTTCAAAGAGGACCGAATTTCAGACACTTTGCAATTTTTTTTAGAATTTTGTGGTACACAGTTTTTGAGTTATTCTAAAAAATGTGCAAATTCCAGACCGTTCCCCCCCCCTACGTTTCGACACTGATTGACAGAAAAAATTGAAAAAATTCATAGGGACAGGAAATTTGCTATATTTTGAACGAAAATTATAGCGAACTCTCAAATAATTATATTTCTGTTTATTTAGGGGATGGGTGTAAAGAGGGTAAAAAAAAACTTTTTTTGACCCAAACGAGTGGGGTATCATTTGAAAGAACACCGAATTTCCAACACGTTGCGGTTTTTTTTAGAATTTTCCGGTACACCGTTTTTGAGTTATTCTAAAAAATGTGCACATTCCAGACCGTTCCCCCCCCTACGTTTCGACACTGATTGACAGAAAAAATTGAAAAAATTCATAGAGACAGGAAATTTGCTATATTTTGAACGAAAATTATAGCGAACTCTCAAATAATTATATTTCTGTGTGTTTAGGGGATGGGTGTAAAGAGGGTAAAAAAAAACTTTTTTTGACTCAAGCGAGTGGGGTGTCATTTGAAAGAACACCAAATTTCCAAAACACTGCAATTTTTTTTAGAATTTTCCGGTACACCGTTTTTGAGTTATTCTAAAAAATGTGCAAGTTCCAGACCGTACCCCCCCCCCTACGTTTCGACACTGATTGACAGAAAAAATTGAAAAAATGAGACAGGAAGTTGGCTTCCTGAGACAGGAAGTTGGCTATATTTTGAACGAAAATTATAGCGAACTCTCAAATAATTATATTTCTGTGTGTTTAGGGGACGGGTGTAAGGGGGGTAAAAAAAAACTTTTTTCGACCCAAGCGAGTGGGGTATCATTTGAAAGAGCACCAAATTTCCAAAATATTGCAATTTTTTTTAGAATTTTGCGGTACACAGTTTTGGAGTTATTCTAAGAAATGTGCAAATTCCAGACCTCCCCCCCTACGTTTCGACACTGATTGACAGAAAAAATTGAAACAAATTCATGGAGACAGGAAGTTTGCTATATTTTGAACGAAAATTATAGCGAAGTCATTTGAAAGAACACTTAATTTAAGAAACATTGCAACATTTTTTTAGAATTCTGCGATGCACAGTTTTTTAGTTATTGATGAAAAAAAAGTGCTATTTTAAGTGTATGTATACCACCCTATATTTAGACGCTGATATATAGAACAAATATTCCCAATTTAGACCGTTAAAATACTGGTTAAATCTTTCTTTAGCTAACATAAACAGCTATGGATAAGATTTAAACTCAAGTAACATTTTTGATCAATGTAGATGTGATTGACATTTACTATAGACGTTTACGATTAAACATTTATTCTGTTATGCGTCCATAGTCTGGCGATATAAAGACTTTACAACATAACTTTATGTCATTTATTTTTGATATTGTGTTCTTTTACATTCACGGAACCCTTGGCGAGCGAATTTTATTCGCACTTGTCCGACTTTTTAATTTTTTATCGTCATGTATATAAAATAGAAATTTTTTCTTCGCAATTAAAACAATAAAGATATACTGTTTTAATTGAGTGGAAAGATTTTCTATTTTAGATAATCCATCCTCCTCTGTCAGAGGATAAGTTATTGTAATCGATTCATGTTTAATGAATTTTATTCTCTCGCAAATTTAAAACTTGCGCTCGTGTCTCACTCAAATTTTAGGCGCGCTATACACTTGTGCTAAGCTATGGAAATAACTTAGTTTATAACTATAGTTCAGTTTAATCACAGTTTACATAGTATAGTTAAATTATAGTTTACTCGCATAGCTTATATCGTTATACACTTAAACTAACTTAGTTTACAAACGCATGTACAAAGCTGTTTAGTGTTGTGTCAAAATGGCATTTAAAAAAATTAATATTGTATTCAATTTTTTATGATTTGTATGAAAGATAAACAATGTAGGATAGACATTACTAACATTTTTGTTAACAATATTTATTTTAATTTTTCTTACTACAAATCTCAAAAATTTTGACAGAAATTATTATGGACATAACATTAATCATGCGGCTTTAAATTACAACACGAACTAAGTTACTTCGCATGGTTGAAGAAAATAAACATAGCTGACATAGCTCAAGTGCATAGCCATCCATTTGATTACGTTTTATACAAAAAACATAGTTCGTATAGCTTACCTTAGATCAAGTGTATTGCGCGCCTAAAACCTTTGCTTTAGACTGAAATATGTCATTAAATACTGACTGATTAAACTACTATCCTTAACCTGAAATTCAAAACATTTTGGCATATAAAGTTCTAAAAAGTTGATTGTTTTTTATGATAAATGAATGCGTTTAATACTATGCAACGAACAGAAAATTCATGTCTTTTTTACCACATTTCTATAGCTTAAAGACGGCATGCACAGTAATACTACATTACCTTGGCAACCAAATAGCTGATTAAAACAGCTTTTGAATAGATCACCAATTGAACGCCAAAAATTTTAAAACATTTCAAATATAACTACACAATTTTATTATTATTTCAAATATTTATATTGGACTTATATATAGATCTGAATGGTCGGTCCATTTTATTATTAAAAATACCATAACACGTTTATAACCGATCTAAATAAAATCGAAAAGTAAAATGCTTTGCAACTACACACATTGTTCGTGGTAGAGTAGATTAACAGGCTGATTCTGAGTTAAGAGGTCTTAGAAATGATTATTTTTGTTATCACAATTTTTTTAAGAGGATATCTTAATTGCGATTCTGAGAACGTTGTCATAAAAAAACCTCATAATAACTCTACAAATATATTTTGGAGATCTTTCAAACGGCTATTTTTATAAACAAAATTATTATAAAATGTCATATTTTCTTTTTAAATAATTTAAATACAGATTAAAATACCTTATAAATTATTATTAAGAATTATGGTATATTATACAATATACATATAATAATTTTTTATAAAAATCAAGTTTATGTTTTATAAAAATTTTTAAGGTATTAATAATTGTGAAAATATTCAACCGCCATTTTCAATAATCAAAAATGTATTTTATTTTATAATAATTTATATACAATTAATATAAAATCATACCATATATTAATTATTAATTATTTTGCAATAAATTTGTGAGAGAAGAATGATTGTTTCTCTTTTAAGTTTATATAAAATTTGCTAAATTTTCATAAAACAACATGAGACGTCAAAGTTTGACATTGCAAATATGAAATTTTCAATCGCCATTTTATTTAAAATCAATATCAATATATATCAATATATATTTTGTTTTATAATTTTGATTCAAACTAAACTTAAATATAGATATTTATTATAAATTTTATAATAATTACATAAATAATTCATAATTAATATTTTATCCTTTATTAATATAATTTTTCATACAAGAATTCAAATAAAAAATATGAAACTTTAAATTATGATGCTTAAGATGATCATGTTTGATGGTCTTACGTTAAGAAGTTATTTTTTGACATCTCACAGTTGTGACTGCATACAGAATCCGCAGTGGCGAAGCGTGCTTCTGAAACTAGGGTAGACATATTCAAAAGTTTTATTAATATGCCAGTAGAAACTAATTATAGTATATTAAGATGAAAGGACAGAAAGCTAAGGTTTTTGGACGTATGTGGAGTTTGCGAGTCGAGGCGCCAACCGAGATTTGCACCCACATTAAGTTTAAAATGGCTTACGTCCGTGCATCATACACTTTATTCGCCGCAAGCAAAATATTTAAAAAAGATTGTTCAATCTAAATCAAAATTAAATACTTTAAAAATTTTGAAATAAAAATATTTTGTACAAAAGATAAAGGATATTGTAGATTAACAAAAACATTGTTTTAAGTTTTGGAGAGCGATAATATATTAAACATAAAATTCTTTGTAAAAGTACAAATAAACTTTTTCAAAATTCTAAAAATATTCCAAAAATTATAATAAAATCCAAAATTTAAACTTTTTCAACATTCCAAAAATTTTCTAAAAATTATTAAAAAAATCAAAACTATTTTCCAAATTCTAAAATTAATGCAAGAAATATAACAAAATCAAAAATTCAAACTTTTCCCAAAATGCCAAAAATATTGCAAAAATTATAACAAAATCAAAGATAGAAACTTTTTTCAAAATTCTAAAAATATTCCAAAAATTAATCCAAAATCAAGGATTCAAATGTATTTTCCAACTGTTCCTGTTATTCAGAAGTCGTGGAATCAAATCTGGAATCGCACAGAAAATTGTTCAAGAAACATCTAACTAATAATTACAATTTTTGTCAAAAATGTTTCTCATAATATGTTTCTCAAAAAATTTGGAAACAAAATATATAAACAGAAATAGACATAAACAAAACTGTCTATCCAAGAAGGAACAAAAGTTGAAAATTTGTTGTTGTTGCTATTGCTTATTACGGTAGTCATAATTTGTAACGTCTACTGTGAGAAAAACATTTTTGTTTGTTTGTACATGGTTTGAACATAGCTGAATTGTTTTTGTTCTAATTATTGTATTAAAACTTAATGATTTTCTTTGAACGTTTGACAAAATAGTATTAAGTCGACATTATGCGAACAATATGAAAATAAAGTTTCATATTTATATTATGTTTGGGTAGACACTGTCTATTGTGTCTATACCGATGCTTCGCCACTGCGAGAATCGCATTTAAGAGGTTTTAGTCTTAGCTAAGAGAAAAGTGAGGGTATAACAAAATCAGCCTGCAAAGCAAATTTGAACAAGCTTGATCTTCAATTGGATGCGTGTATTGTGTTATATTTGTGATATAAACGGTCAGAATAATTTTGACAGACATAATATGGTGGATATATTTCTAATTTGCATTCTTATTAATCGAAAATTATTTCATCAAAAATATATATATTTATAGTATATATAATATATATTTATAGTTGACATGGTATCTTCGGATATTCAAAGAGTCTAAATAATGAATATTTCATATTTAGTGTGCTAAACATGTCTAACTAATTAATAAAAAAAAAAAAAAATATAATACTATGTATATGTATTAATTAAAAACGCAAACTAAATATTGAATGATTTTAATGTTGAGAGTTTCTTATAATCGTATGAAGTTGTTTTTTGTTTTGACATTTCTAATATTTTTCAATATTCTATATGTAGTATACTATCGATCAAAAGCATTTAATGGACGAACTAGTGAAAGCTTAACGTAACGTAATGATGCGACATATGGACTTTTCATTTAATCGACCATGGAAAACTTAAGAACTTTTCGTTCAGTTGAACTGCCACTCTTAACTTTAACAAAGAACTTAATAGGGCGCAAATTTGCGTACAAGACTTAAGAAATATCAAAAAACACAACAACAAATATATATTTTACAAAATGGTGATAATTGTGTTGACAGTAGGTTCCTCTAAACAAATTTAAGATTTTGTTTTTTATTTATTACTTTAATATAATTAAATATATTTTTCTACACCCACTATAAAAATACACTTATATGACCAAAATCCGTTTTATAATGATATTCATTTCGATACAGATTTTATTACGATACAGATTTTTAATCAATAGAAAGAAACCCATAGTTTTTCAATCAAACATGCTATACATTGACGTTTGTTGAAATTTTCGTATGGGAAAAAAAATTGAACTTTGAAATTTGAAAATTGAAAATTGAAATTTTCGTTCTTCGTTATTTACCGGGTGTAGAAAAAATAGCGTATGCCACTTTCATGTAATGGTTATTAATACACTCGCATAGACCATACGAAACTCGCCTACGGCTCGTTTCGTATTTCGGTTAATGCTCGTGGATTAATAACCGTCATTACATGATCGTAGCATAATATACTATTAATTAAACAATTTTGTGGCTTTTATTTAAATTTAAAAAATTTTGGTTAAAATAAATAAAACAAGGAATCAAGTAGTTTTTTTTTCATAACTTAAAAATAATCAAGTTTCAATAAAGTGAATGTTTTAAATAAAAATGATGTGAAAAACCAAAATAGTTTTGTAATATTTTAGTGTTTTAACATAATTAAATTTAAACTAGTTTTCATCAATAATTTTTATTTTGTTTATTTGCAGAAATTTAAAAACTTTGTCCAAGCACCATTTTATTTATATTCAATTTTTGTATTATTATTATGGATTATTTTTATTATTATTAAAACATGAAAATAAATAATAATTTTGTTTGTTATTTTAAATAACTATCTAATAAATAAATTTAAAAAAAATCAGTTTGATGTTTGTTAAGTTCTTATGTTTTTGCTGGTCGGATTTTCAGATTTTTTACTTTCCTTAAGTTTTCTTACGTCTCTTAAGTTTTCGCCAGTTGGCCCATAAGTGTGTTTACAGATTGAGGATATATGTTTAGAGATCGAGACGAAGTCGAGAACCCTATAAAAATATGAAGGGGCTAAAATCTCACCAGCTCTGAGATATCAAAACTTCGGTCTGGGTTAAAGATTTTGATATAGTTTTCGGCAAAAAACTATTATGAGGACATGGTTTTTTGTTTTGGGCAAACTCTTTGTTAAAGTACATGTATTTTTTATCTCCGATTAGATATCTAAAACTAACACGAAACATCAATACGTTGTCGGAAAATTATAACAGATCATAAATTAATATAACTTTGTGAAAAAATGATACGTCCAGCAAACTGAAAAACCTCTCCATTTGACGTTTCAAGAAAATATTACAAAATAAAAAATTCATATTTCATTCAAAATTCCAAAAATATTCTAAAAATTAAAATAAAATCAGAAATTTAACTATTTTTTAAAGTTCTAAAAACATTCCAAAACTTATTATAAAATCAAAGATTGAAACTTTTTTCAAAATTCTAAAAATATTGAAAAAATTATAACAAAATGAAAAATTGAAACTTTTTTCAATATTCTTAAGCTATTGAAAAAATTATAACCAAATCAAAAAACAAAGTTTTTTTAAAAATTATAATAAAATCAAAAATTTAAATTTTTTTACAATTTTAAAAGTATTGGAAAAATTCATAATATAAAATTCAAATTTTTTCAAAATTCTAAAATTTTTGCAAAATTTTTTAATTCACAAATTCAAAAATTCAAACTTTTTCAAAAATTCTAAAAATATTGGAAAAATTATAATAAACTCCAAAATTGAAATATTTTCAAAATTCTAAAAATATTTTAAAAATTATAACAAAAACAAAATTACAAACTTTTTTTAAAATTCCGAAAATATTTCAAAAATTAAAACAAAATCATAAAAACAAATTTTTTTCAAAACTCAAAAAATATTGCAACATCAAAAATTGAAATTTTTTCCAAATCAAAAATTCAAAAAACTTTTTTCAAAATTCTAAAAATATCGCAAAAATTACAACAAAATCAAAAATACAAACTTTGTTCAAAATTCCAAAAATATTCCAAAAATTATAATCAAATCAAAAATTAAAACTTTTTCAAAACTCTAAAAATACTCCGAAAATTCTTACAAAATCAAAAATACAAAGTTTTTACCAAAATTCCAAAAATATTTAAAAAATTATAACAAAATTAAAAATTTCCATGTCCAATTTCATGTTCGATTACATTTCATGTCAATCAAATAATCAATTTAATTTTTTTCCAAAAAATTGAGTAAAAAAGGAAAACCATTCTTTTGACACACTTGACAACATTTTTTTGACAAACTTATAATGTAATAAATCTAGTTTTTGGTTTCACATAGCGATCAAGACTTCCTTAAATTCAATATTCCTACTCGTAATCACTTAAAATGAACGTTTTTTAAGCAAAAAATTTGCAAATTTCCTTGTTTTGACACACTTGACGATTTTTTTGACACACTTCCGGTACAGTTTTTGAACACATCGTCCTTTTGACTTTTACCATGGAGTATACCTATTTTTAGAAATAAAAAATTTTGAAATACTTCACACATACATTTGTTTTTGCTTTTTTAGAATCAGTAGGTCCTAAAACGTCGAGAAATGCCATAAAAAAAAGTGGGGATAAGAATTTCACTTTTGCCTCGAGAATGTAATACTTAGGTCTTTCAGACCGAAGTAAAACTAAGAAATCGAAATTTCAAATATTTGTGTTATACATATATAGAAAATAATATTAAGTTCCCATTATTTTCTTAAAAATATTAAAAAATAAATTTAAATATCACTTTTAGTCCAGTCAATGAATGCTCAAAAAAAGGTCTATAGAGAGAAATGCTTGGAACACAATTTTTGAGTTCGGAGCTTTGTTTGGACTAGCTAAGAGGTGAACATATCAAAAGTCCCTGCATGGAGCCTCTATGCCGGGGAGGAGGAGGGAATTTGAAAGTATAATTTTTCGGTTTTTTGCTTATATCTCGAAAACTGTGCGTCCTACCGACATGACCACTCTATACAAAATAAAAGCTGATTAGATTTGCTAAAAGTTTTACTCAGACAAGTTTTTGATAACCTGTATTGTTTTCGAGATATCCGCTCTTGTAAGTCTGTAATTTTGGATAAAAAAATGTTGCTTCACACTTTTGCTCTTTTTGACCGGACTCTTCAACGATCCACCGAAAAACTAAATGCTGGCCATAAGGTTGTAAAGCATTAAATTATTTTCAAATGTATATATATATATATATATATATATACATTTGAAAATAATTTAATGCTTTACAACCTTATGGCCAGCATTTAGTTTTTCGGTGGATCGTTGAAGAGTCCGGTCAAAAAGAGCAAAAGTGTGAAGCAACATTTTTTTATCCAAAATTACAGACTTACAAGAGCGGATATCTCGAAAACAATACAGGATATCAAAAACTTGTCTGAGTAAAACTTTTAGCAAATCTAATCAGCTTTTATTTTGTATAGAGTGGTCATGTCGGTAGGACGCACAGTTTTCGAGATATAAGCAAAAAACCGAAAAATTATACTTTCAAATTCCCTCCTCCTCCCCGGCATAGAGGCTCCATGCAGGGACTTTTGATATGTTCACCTCTTAACTAATCCAAACAAAGCTCCGAACTCAAAAATTGTGTTCCAAGCATTTCTCTCTATAGACCTTTTTTTGAGCATTCATTGACTGGACTAAAAGTGATATTTAAATTTATTTTTTAATATTTTTAAGAAAATAATGGGAACTTAATATTATTTTCTATATATGTATAACACAAATATTTGAAATTTCGATTTCTTAGTTTTACTTCGGTCTGAAAGACCTAAGTATTACATTCTCGAGGCAAAAGTGAAATTCTTATCCCCACTTTTTTTTATGGCATTTCTCGACGTTTTAGGACCTACTGATTCTAAAAAAGCAAAAACAAATGTATGTGTGAAGTATTTCAAAATTTTTTATTTCTAAAAATAGGTATACTCCATGGTAAAAGTCAAAAGGACGATGTGTTCAAAAACTGTACCGGAAGTGTGTCAAAAAAATCGTCAAGTGTGTCAAAACAAGAAAATTTGCAAATTTTTTGCTTAAAAAACGTTCATTTTAAGTGATTACGAGTAGGAATATTGAATTTAAGGAAGTCTTGATCGCTATGTGAAACCAAAAACTAGATTTATTACATTATAAGTTTGTCAAAAAAATGTTGTCAAGTGTGTCAAAAGAATGGTTTTCCTTTTTTACTCAATTTTTTGGAAAAAAATTAAATTGATTATTTGATTGACATGAAATGTAATCGAACATGAAATTGGACATGGAAATTTTTAATTTTGTTATAATTTTTTAAATATTTTTGGAATTTTGGTAAAAACTTTGTATTTTTGATTTTGTAAGAATTTTCGGAGTATTTTTAGAGTTTTGAAAAAGTTTTAATTTTTGATTTGATTATAATTTTTGGAATATTTTTGGAATTTTGAACAAAGTTTGTATTTTTGATTTTGTTGTAATTTTTGCGATATTTTTAGAATTTTGAAAAAAGTTTTTTGAATTTTTGATTTGGAAAAAATTTCAATTTTTGATGTTGCAATATTTTTTGAGTTTTGAAAAAAATTTGTTTTTATGATTTTGTTTTAATTTTTGAAATATTTTCGGAATTTTAAAAAACGTTTGTAATTTTGTTTTTGTTATAATTTTTAAAATATTTTTAGAATTTTGAAAATATTTCAATTTTGGATTTTATTATAATTTTTCCAATATTTTTAGAATTTTTGAAAAAATTTGAATTTTTGAATTTGTGAATTAAAAAATTTTGCAAAAATTTTAGAATTTTGAAAAAATTTGAATTTTATATTATGAATTTTTCCAATACTTTTAAAATTGTAAAAAAATTTAAATTTTTGATTTTATTATAATTTTTAAAAAAACTTTGTTTTTTGATTTGGTTATAATTTTTTCAATAGCTTAAGAATATTGAAAAAAGTTTCAATTTTTCATTTTGTTATAATTTTTTCAATATTTTTAGAATTTTGAAAAAAGTTTCAATCTTTGATTTTATAATAAGTTTTGGAATGTTTTTAGAACTTTAAAAAATAGTTAAATTTCTGATTTTATTTTAATTTTTAGAATATTTTTGGAATTTTGAATGAAATATGAATTTTTTATTTTGTAATATTTTCTTGAAACGTCAAATGGAGAGGTTTTTCAGTAGTTTGCTGGACGTATCATTTTTTCACAAAGTTATATTAATTTATGATCTCTTATAATTTTCCGACAACGTATTGATGTTTCGTGTTAGTTTTAGATATCTAATCGGAGATAAAAAATACATGTACTTTAACAAAGAGTTTGCCCAAAACAAAAAACCATGTCCTCATAATAGTTTTTTGCCGAAAACTATATCAAAATCTTTAACCCAGACCGAAGTTTTGATATCTCAGAGCTGGTGAGATTTTAGCCCCTTCATATTTTTAAAAATTAGATTTAAAACGTTAAAACACCAAATTTAATAATTTTAACCTAAATAATTTTAATTGAATTTATATCGATCGTGCAAAATATATAATAAGCATTTTGGGCATTAAGATATATTAGGGTTCTCGACTTCGTCTCGATCTCTAAACATATATCCTCAATCTGTAAACACACTTATGGGCCAACTGGCAAAAACTTAAGAGACGTAAGAAAACTTAAGGAAAGTAAAAAATCTGAAAATCCGACCAGCAAAAACATAAGAACTTAACAAACATCAAACTGATTTTTTTTAAATTTATTTATTAGATAGTTATTTAAAATAACAAACAAAATTATTATTTATTTTCATGTTTTAATAATAATAAAAATAATCCATAATAATAATACAAAAATTGAATATAAATAAAATGGTGCTTGGACAAAGTTTTTAAATTTCTGCAAATAAATAAAATAAAAATTATTGATGAAAACTAGTTTAAATTTAATTATGTTAAAACACTAAAATATTACAAAACTATTTTGGTTTTTCACATCATTTTTATTTAAAACATTCACTTTATTGAAACTTGATTATTTTAAAGTTATGAAAAAAAAACTACTTGATTCCTTGTTTTATTTATTTTAACCAAAATTTTTTAAATTTAAATAAAAGCCACAAAATTGTTTAATTAATAGTATATTATGCTACGATCATGTAATGACGGTTATTAATCCACGAGCATTAACCGAAATACGAAACGGGCCGTAGGCGAGTTTCGTATGGTCTATGCGAGTGTATTAATAACCATTACATGAAAGTGGCATACGCTATTTTTTCTACACCCGGTAAATAACGAAGAACGAAAATTTCAATTTTCAATTTTCAAATTTCAAAGTTCAATTTTTTTTCCCATACGAAAATTTCAACAAACGTCAATGTATAGCATGTTTGATTGAAAAACTATGGGTTTCTTTCTATTGATTAAAAATCTGTATCGTAATAAAATCTGTATCGAAATGAATATCATTATAAAACGGATTTTGGTCATATAAGTGTATTTTTATAGTGGGTGTAGAAAAATATATTTAATTATATTAAAGTAATAAATAAAAAACAAAATCTTAAATTTGTTTAGAGGAACCTACTGTCAACACAATTATCACCATTTTGTAAAATATATATTTGTTGTTGTGTTTTTTGATATTTCTTAAGTCTTGTACGCAAATTTGTGCCCTATTAAGTTCTTTGTTAAAGTTAAGAGTGGCAGTTCAACTGAACGAAAAGTTCTTAAGTTTTCCATGGTCGATTAAATGAAAAGTCCATATGTCGCATCATTACGTTACGTTAAGCTTTCACTAGTTCGTCCATTAAATGCTTTTGATCGATAGTATACTACATATAGAATATTGAAAAATATTAGAAATGTCAAAACAAAAAACAACTTCATACGATTATAAGAAACTCTCAACATTAAAATCATTCAATATTTAGTTTTCGTTTTAAATTAATACATATACATAGTATTATATATTTTTTTTTTTTTATTAATTAGTTAGACATGTTTAGCACACTAAATATGAAATATTCATTATTTAGACTCTTTGAATATCCGAAGATACCATGTCAACTATAAATATATATTATATATACTATAAATATATATATTTTTGATGAAATAATTTTCGATTAATAAGAATGCAAATTAGAAATATATCCACCATATTATGTCTGTCAAAATTATTCTGACCGTTTATATCACAAATATAACACAATACACGCATCCAATTGAAGATCAAGCTTGTTCAAATTTGCTTTGCAGGCTGATTCTGTTATACCCTCACTTTTCTCTTAGCTAAGACTAAAACCTCTTAAATGCGATTCTCGCAGTGGCGAAGCATCGGTATAGACACAATACAGTGTCTACCCAAACATAATATAAATATGAAACTTTATTTTCATATTGTTCGCATAATGTCGACTTAATACTATTTTGTCAAACGTTCAAAGAAAATCATTAAGTTTTAATACAATAATTAGAACAAAAACAATTCAGCTATGTTCAAACCATGTACAAACAAACAAAAATGTTTTTCTCACAGTAGACGTTTCAAATTATGACTACCGTAATAAGCAATAGCAACAACAACAAATTTTCAACTTTTGTTCCTTCTTGGATAGACAGTTTTGTTTATGTCTATTTCTGTTTATATATTTTGTTTCCAAATTTTTTGAGAAACATATTATGAGAAACATTTTTGACAAAAATTGTAATTATTAGTTAGATGTATATATATATATATATATATATATATATATATATATATATATATATATATATATATATATATATATTTATATATATATATATATATATATTTATATATATATATATATATATATATATATATATATATATATATATATATATATATATATATATATATATATATATATATATATATATATATATATATATATATATATATATATATATATATATATATATATTTATATATATCCTCCTTATCCACCTTTTCGTTGACTGGGCTATTTACCGACATGAAAATAAGGAACACAATAGTGATTATACACCAAGGGAGAGAAGTGTATGCTTGCTTATATCACGAGGAGGACTTGATATCACTGAGGTAGATAAAAGTCTATCTCCGGTGTATGTACAACTACAATGTAATTATGACGTTTAAACTAAAATCTATAATCATTTAAAAAAAAACAAAAATTTGTTTTTGTTACTATCATCAGTTCGTTTTTAGTGTTACGTGTTTTATAACGAACCCTTTTGGTGAGAATAAAACGTATTTTTCCCATTATACCGATTGTGTTTTACCTATGGACTTACAATTTGAGAAACTAACCTATCTACACAAGATAACGGGTTGAAAAATAAATAAAGTTGTTTTACAGGACTAGGATGTAAAGCCTTTGAGAAAATACATTTTTTTCGATTCAGGTAGGGTTTTATACGAACAGGCTTCAGGATTCCTAAAAATGTATTTTCGAATTTAAATTAAAGCCCCCTCCTCTTTTGTATAATTTAGATGGCGTTTTCTTTATGTTTTTTTCCTCGCTTAAGCCGTGCATTCACATATAACAGAAACAGAAACCGAAACTGAATTTCATACAAATTTGACAGCAACTGAAACGGAAACCGAATTTAGAAACTGAAACAGAAACTGAAAATTCGTCTGTTTTGTCTGCAACAGAAACAATTAAAGTTTAATTGTCTCTGTTCCAGATTTGTTATAATTTTTGCAATATTTTTAGAATTTTTGAAAAAAGTGTTAATCTTTGATTTAGGAATAATTTTTGGAATATTTTTAGAATTTTTTAAAAAAGTTTTAATCTTTCATTTTGGAATAATTTTTGGAATATTTTAAGAATTTTGAAAAAAAGTTTGAACTTTTGATTTTATTTAATTTTTACAATATTTTTGGAATTTTGAAAGAAAATCTAAACAGAGATAAAAAATACTTGTCCTTTAACAAAAAGATATGTTTGATATACATCGCCGCCCAAAACTAAAAACCATGTCCTCATAAAAATTTTTTGCCAAAAACTATATCAAAATCCTTAACCCGGACGAAGTCTTGATATCTCAGAGCTGTGAGAGATCAGCCCCTTCATATTTTGCATTTGAAGTACATAATGTTGAAAAAAAGCAATTATAAAACGAACTTTTTATAACTAAAAACTATATCAGAATGTTCAAATTTTAGTTCAGACGTAGAAAAAATTAACTTTTACCTTTGCCGGCAATATGAAAACTTTGAACACAGATTTTTGGCAATCATTTTTGATATTTTGTTCTTCTTCGTTCACGGAACCTTCGGCGAACAATTTTTTTCACCGACTTTAATACAGCTATCCGGTGTCAGATAGTGACTTGTAGGTCACAAAAAGACATTGCCGTAACTTGGGGTATAACTTTGTAATTCTTCGAAATTAAAAATAAAACAGATTTTTAAGCAAATATGTGTTTTATCAAATATTATCAAATTAATTCGAAAAAAGATTAGGAATTTCGCTTAATAAAGTTTAGTGACATACAACAATATAACAATAGAAATAAAAGTCAAAGTTAAATTTGGAAATCTTTTAACTGCGTTTTTTTCATTTGGGTAAAAAAATATTTATTTAGTTTATGGTACATAAATTGGAGACCCTGGAATTTATTGTAAGGAAAAACGGAAGCTGCTGTAATTTGTTGACAGATAAAGTTTGAGATTCTGTTAACCAAAGATCCGTCTTTTTACTGTCGTGTTTGCTCAATAATCTAAAAGAACCAACGAAGAGTCGTTACAATATTTTAAATTGTTGGCAACACTGAGCTGAGAAGAAAAAAAATCGTGAACTTATAGCGCCATTTTATTTTTTTTATGATTTTACTTTTATTTAGAATTTTAAATCTATGTTCAAATTATTTTGAAATAGATTTAATTTTGTATAAGGACATTTTCATTCATCACATTATTAAAAAATACTTCTCCCCTATCCAATGGCTTTGTTATTCAAAAGTCAAACAATATTGGTTGAGAAACAGTTTTTGTCACGGATCTGAATCTGAAATTTCTTGTGGTTAATAGTAAACCATAGTAGAACAAATTTTCATCGCATCCGCTTCCTATTGTTATAGCATGTTTACCGACAGGATCCATTAGAATTTTATTTTTCTGCATTTCATTAATAAAGTTTCTGCAGTTGTAAAGGAGTCACGGAGTTGGTTACGTCTAATTTTTTAATGACGGTTACTGAAATCTGAAGGAAATCGGAAATGATCGGGTCCAATTCGATTTTTTTGATTCGATTTTCCATCTATACAGAAACATACATTCAAATAAAATCTAGAAATAAAATCGGTGTGGCGATTATTTTCAATAAATGGAAAATGCCTTACAAGCTCGTAGATCACCAATTAATGATTACATTAATGATTACATTTGTCATAATTGTTCCATATTGGAATGCAGAGTGTCAAAAAGTGTCCCCTGTCTGTATTAATTTAAATTCATTCAGTTTTATGGTCGAGTTTGAAGACTTGGTAGTAATCGATTAGTTTTATATGACTGATCAAATAAATAGTTTTCCCATCCATCGGTCGACTATCGGTTAATTGGTGCGTTGATGATTGTTAATGTTTTGCTTAAATCACATTGATGTAGGTCTAACATCCAAGTCGAGCCCGGGTATTCCGAGTTCAAGTTCAGCTTGCTAACCATCTAGACCACTCAACACACTACTAACATAGTTACAGTATGAAACACAGTAGAAATGTGTTCGTAGAGTAAAAATAAGACTAAGTAATATACTGAAATTGTAATTGAGTAATCAGAAATTTCTAACGATGGTTGAGACTACTCAACTAAAGCAAGAAACAACATCGCCTCGATTGGGTTATTGATATCAACTGAATTCGAATCATTGTGATACTGACCAATTTCTTTTAGATGCTTGAGTTTAATTGCTTACAGAAAATCCTATTTTATTAAAATCTATTCAAAAATTTCAATCTAGTGAATTGTAATTCTAAAATCTTGCTTCGACTTGCATTCAACTTGACTTTGTTTGGCATTTACTATAAGTTTTTACTTAAAAATGCTAAAATTTCACTATGGAGATTTTGTTATTATGAGGTCCAACATAGAATCTGAAGATTTTGACTGTCTTCAAATCAAATTGGCTTCGTGAGACATTAAATTTATTCATATACTAAATATTCTCAAATACTAAATTTACATAAAATATTGAGTATTTTCAGGAACTTACACTAAAACTTGGTGACGATAAAAATTTATCAGAACATCTTCAACTACCTATCCAACGAATAAACGACTATCAACTATTGCTCAAGGTTTGTATTAATGCATTGTACTATATTAGTCATAAATTTATATAAATTTTAAATAAAAGTTATATAATTTTACTGTATTAATTCCGTAATTCGCTTATTGTAGCAGTTTAGCATGAAAACATTGTGAATGTATTTTGAGTTCAAAATTTTAAAAGTGTAAGTTATTTAAAAAAACAAATAACTTTAAATAAACGCTTTCATATAACATCGTGTCTTCTATGTTTAAAATTAGATTTTCATTGCCAAAACGTCGATTATATAAAATTTCTTTACTCTATAGCAGGGTTGTTACTTTACGCGTAATCTAAAATAGATTACATTACATGTAATCTATGTAATGTAATCTATGTCATCTATGTAAATTTGGTGTAATCTATTAATTTTGATTTAAGAAGAAATATGTGGAAATATTGTATTATCCCTACGGAAAATTTTTTTCGATTTTTTCGCAAAAGACATGATCAACAATATTGTCAAAAACAAAATCTTGCGATCTTGAAAAAAGTTAATTTAATTGCTAAAAAAGTTTAGAATGCACATATTAATTAAATAGATTACATAATAGTTTACATTATAGATTACACGAAAATATCTCGCGTAATTTACACGTAATCTATGCGTAATCTATACATGTAAAGTA
Organism: Diogma glabrata; assembly: GCA_963693315.1. Classification (NCBI taxonomy): domain Eukaryota; kingdom Metazoa; phylum Arthropoda; class Insecta; order Diptera; family Cylindrotomidae; genus Diogma; species Diogma glabrata. The sequence continues at coordinate 25,237 of CAVNZG010001793.1, forward strand.
ATCTATTTTGTCTACGGCACAACCCTGCTCTATAGTACCATTTCAAACAAATAAGATTTTTTTCTTTTTTTTTTAAATAAACATAAAATATACACTAATGATCATTGTTTGCCATTATTGGCTTGTGGTTAATATTTAGAAATTGTGTCTGAAACATTTTGAATGAGACAATGGCTTTGCTAGAGGAAAGAAATAAGTTAACATTTCTTGTGTACAAAGTAAAAAAATTCTGAAGCATATTAAATGCAACTAAATCTAATACTTAAAAAAATCATGTCTTATTCCAATATCTTAAAAATTAAATCTGCAAAAAAAAAATGAGTAAATTTTATTTCTAATACCTTGCCAATTCTTCATTTTTATAACTTCTGGCTACCATAATACTGACTGGTTTATGTTCTTGTGTAGTTTATCACTTTCTTTTAAGTAAAGTGAACTATAGTTCGTTTAATAATGGTTATAAATTGTTTTTCGATGTTCAATTAATCAATCACTTTATTAATTTTTTAGGAGCTCGTGAGATATACAATTCGTCTAGGTGAGCCTGTTACTGATTTACAAAAGGCCCTTGAGTTAATGCTAAGTGTCCCACATCGTGCTATAGATAATAAATTTATTGCTAGTATCGAAGGTTATCGAGGTATGTTTTTGAAAACGATTACAAATAAGTTGTTGAACTTTAATAAATCGAATATAAATTGTAGGTAATATACACAAATTAGGCCGGTTGCTAGCTCATGAATGGTGGACCATTGTTGAGCAAAAGGAACAGAAGCCAAAAGAAAGATACTTATTTTTATTTAAATCACGAATTCTAATTTGCAAAGTAAGACGAATATCTGAAGATCGTTTCCGTATTTGTGTTAAAAGAAATACTAAAACTACCCGATCTCGAATCAGGGATATTCCTGATACAAATAAATTAGAAATCAATTCTAAAAATAAACAAAAAGAATTGAACGTTATATTATTCGGTCATACGAACGATATTAAAGATTATTGGTTTAATGATATAAAAACAATTTGAATCAGATCCAGTAGCATTACAAGAACACACAGCAGACGACTTACGAATTGATCCAACTCAAATCCACCCAGACGAGGAGAATCCGTTGTCAAAGCTACCACATCGTGCTGATTCATATGAAGAAAGTGGAGTTCGGCCATCAGACGTCGCAAAAGATTATTTGTTAACCAAGCATAAAGTTGTGACTAATGTAAGTGGAAAATTACAAACACATTTTGTTGATACAGAAATAAAACCAGTGGGAACTGAAAACATTGCAACACCATCACAATTACAAAAAGGTGACATTGTTGAAAATATACCTAAAGAACTTAAAAAGCCATTATCAGAATCAGAAGTTACACAAGAAATTTCAGCGGAGCTCAAAAGTGAAGTAAAAACAGGTAAACAACAAGAAGCCAAATCATCAGAAGTCAAACAAGAAATTAAAGCAGAAGTTAAAACTGAAAACAAAACAGAAAGACAACCAAAAGCAAAACCACCAGAAGTCAAACAAGAAATCCAAGCAGAAATAAAAACTGAAACCAAAACAGAGATACAACCAGAAGTCAAACGACAAAAAATCGAAGAAGAAATCCAAGCAGAAGTTAAAACTGAGAAACTATCAGAAGCCAAACCCACAGAAGTAAAAAAAGAAATACAAGCAGAAGTTAAAACTGAAATAAAAACAGATAACCAACCAGAAGTCAAACGACCGAAAGCCAAAGAAGAGATCCAAGTAGAAGTTAAAACTGAGAGACAAGTAGAAGCCAAATCAAAAGAAGTCAAACAAGAAATCCAAGCAGAAATTAAAAGTGAATTAAAACCAGGAATACAACCACAAACTAACCCAGGGTCAAAAGAAGAAACAACCTTAAAAACTTTAGAAGAAAATAGGACTGAAGAAATAAAGAAAGAAAGAAATACAACCGAACGTGAAAGCAAACTTGCTGAAATCGAAAAAAGACAAGAAGAATTAAGACAACGATTTGTTGAAGAGAAAAATAAAGCAAATTTAGAAAAGAGCTTCAAGCAAACTGAGATCATAAAACCAGAAACTTCTTTCTTAAAGTCTGAACAAGTTGTTTTTAAATCAGAAAAAGCAGAATTATTATTTGAATCCAGTGCATCACAACAAGAGCAATCAGACCAGCTACCAACATCTATTAAAACTAACAAAGAGTCTGATAATCAATTAAGTACAAAACTAGAATATACAAAAGCAAGTGATAATACCGAACAATCGGGCAGTCAAAAAAGGCAAGAAAATCAACAATCATCATCAAATCAACAATCTGGTAGTGGAACAGGGAATGAAAAACGACAACAAATAAATTCTCATTTTAATATTGTTGATTATCGAGACGACCGTCCTCCTTCTCCATATCAACTTCCAGACTTTTTTGATCCCCCACCAACAATTTCATACGAAACCTCATTTGAAATTAAAGTAATCAAAGAACGCTTGCCAACACCACCACCACCACCTCCACCACCCGCTCCACCTAAGATATCACACAAGTTACTAGTAAATACTGCTGAGCTAGAAAGAAAAACACAAAACTTTTTGGATTCGAGATACGATTACGATGCAATTGATTACTCATTGCATTCAGCACAAGATAAAATAAAAGAGATTAGATCGACTGTTTTTAAATCAAACGATACTTCATTCCACGCCGAAGATACGGTTAAAAAGGCGGAATCGGGTCAATTCGCGAGTATATTTAATCCAACCTTACCACACAAGGAGCCAGTTTTTGAAATAATACAAATAGTTGAACCTTCTGAGGAAGGGTTATGTTCTGAGGAACTTACAGAAGAGAATAAACATCTTTTGGATTCGCATACATATTCTAAAATGGATGAATCATCATACTCCTCTCGTCACTCATCTAGATCATCGAGTAAACGTGTAGAACGTAAGTTATTTTCATATTAACTCTTCTTTATTTTCAGTCAATCTTACCTTTGCATTATATATGTATTGTATTGTCTGTATGTTTTATAGCAAATGCGCATGTAGTAAAGTGCAGATTTTAATTGTTGTTTAATCTTTTTCGAGTATTAAATAAGAAAAGTATAGGACTCCACTCATTCTATTTTGAAGAACAAAGCTCAAAGCTTTTTCCAGTATATAATCTACTCTTTATTCATATATATTTCATTTTAGTGACACAAATTATTTTTTATATTAATATATTCTTTATAATTTTTATTTTACTTATTTACAGTCGTCAAAATACAACTGTAAATAAGTAAAATAATCCTACGGACTTGTCAACATAGACATTCAAGCTCGCATAAACCTGTAAATTAGTACAGATATTAAAATCACCAAAACAATCGAAATATCAAAAGTCCTAAAAAAACTTTCTTGCTTTATGCCAATTATTTTAAGGAAGATGTTAACGGTTTTAAAAATTGGAAATAGGAAAATGTACTCTTACGGAGTTTATGCACGTTATTTATTTTAAATAAGCTGCATTCTCGAGATAGTAGATATACGCATGAAAGGATCAGTTTTTGTTGATTTGTAAATTTTTTTAAATTTTTGATCTACGGTTGTGACAACCCCGCGTACCGCAGTCCCTGTTATTGACATATGAGTTAATGTGAGATATCACATTCCACTGGCAGTAACAGTGATATATTATTACTTAGCCAAAGTTATATCCTAGAGGTGCTGGTGGATGAACTCAGATAACGGCAGCACACTCAATCTTAGTTAACAAATATTCGTTGATGATGGTTGTTTGCTCGAAGAAACGAGCCTTCATATAATTCTATGTGTGGGCTTTAATCATTGAGGGAGACAATACGTCACATGATCATGGAATATGCCATAATGGGTGGGTTATTGGCAACTACATTTTAGTTTTGTTTGTGAAATTTGTTTGAAGAAATTTGTTGTTACTTTTTATTTTGTATTGGAAACCATCAAATCATAACAATAAGGTCCTTCAAAATTCAATCAATTATTATTTATGCGAATACATTTTAATCAAACATTACAAGGTGAAGCACCCTATCAAATGATATTAAGGTCTGCGCAGAATTATATACTTTATTTTAATGACCGTTTAAAAAACACAAAAAATATGCATTTGTTTCACCTAGAATGAAACGAAAAGAAAGCAAAAAAATTGATTGCGCATGATGTATAACAACAAGTTAAATGATTTGAGGGGAAAATAACATGTGACGTAGTACACTAAAATATGAATTTATGTATACAGTGGAACGTTGTATGCGGTCAGATATTATTTTAGGATTTTAGGAAATGAATCTAAATGTGTTAATTATACGAAACGAATGTATGATATGTAGTATGAATATGGGGAGGGCTCGTTGTTTTAAACTTAAAAAAAATTTTTATTGAACAGATTTTTGTTGGTCGTTACAGCCTATGTCATATTTTATATATGATGGATATTAATGTTTAGTTTAACATTCTTTAAAAATGTATGAAAGAACAAAAAAAAAGAATGTGCGTCAATCAACACCTCATAACGCATGTTGATGTTGGATCTAGGTTTTAAAAGGCTTTTATGTATTGTTGTGTTATTTATTGTTAGATATTTTATTACATATTGTTGTTCCAAGTGCTACACACATTTTATTTATTAAAAAAAACTATTATTTTGTATATTTAGCTCACACAGTATATCACATGCAAATTAATTAATGATTTGAAACTATACTCAGAAGAGATTTGAAACTATACTCAGAAGAGACTAAAGTATTGAACCAATGTTTAAAAATATTTAGTTTTAGAGAAGTTTTTTTTTCTACGTACCGATCCAAAACGAAATTAGAAATTTTCTTTAATAAAACCAAATCGTAAAATCTTAAAACCACTTTTGTATATATTTATACCAGATTTTTGAGTATCGTCCTTTGAAAGATATTAAAACAATAAGACTTTGGTCTCCGCCCCACCTCCACAATCAATATTCTCGGTTGTTTTGTTTTGAAAAATTACCAATAATAGAAGAATACCAATAGCCCTTTAACCCTAAACGTAATCAACGAAAAAAACTTACCAGTTAAAGGATACAAATACAAATTTAACTAATGAGTTAGTGATATGTCCAGCTCTTATAGCTCACTGGCTTGGGAAGCTATGAGTGGAAATCGCTTAAAAAAATGTAGAATCTCTCGAGCGTGCTAATCCTTTAGAGTTACATCGTAATTTAGTAACAAATTGCGGGCTTGTACGTTTTGACACATAACTCAAATAGTTTTTACTACAAATAAATTAAATTATGCGAGTATTATGGATAAAAAGAATGAATTATTGGCTATTGTTCGAATCAGTTTTAAACTGTAGAATCTACTAGCAGTCATAAAGACAGAACGCTTATTTTTACCTATTATTTTATTCTGATGTATGTTAATAAACTTTACAATATTTATTTCTTAAATGTTCTGTTACAAAATATTGTTTACAATTTTTATTTAATAATTATAACATGAATCAGACTTTAATTACATATGGAAAAAACTGAATTTAAATTTAATATAAAATATAATCGTGTGTACAACTCGACGACCGATGAAAAAGATAATTAAATTTTATTAGCAAAATTTAATTTAAATTTAATACGGCAACTAAAAACCGGATTGCTGAAATCAATGATGTTAATGTAGCTTTGAAGAGGCTTGACCGAAAGTTGTTTGGATAAGATTACCTGAAGGAAAGTGAGAAGCTTGTTTTAGATGAATTATTTTGGATCGTTTTGGTTTATTTTCGTGAATGATAATGATCCACCACAGGAGTCCCCCACGAGTGAGGTTTGCCAACGGAAAAGCAAGACCTATTGCGCAAAACGGACTTTTTTTCGTGGTTTGATTCCTGATTTCTGTTCATGTGCAGATAGGATATCGTATGCTGATTTCAACCTGTCAATTGAAACGTTGCAATTTGTACCATTGATTGAAATAATGAAGTGTTTGCGGAGTCGGTGGAGTACTTTATAGGGACCTTCAATTTGAGGTGACAATCTTATGCCCAGCTTGTCTGACCTAACGAAAACGTATTCGCATTTTTCCAATGTTTTAGGAACAAATATATCGTTTTGTTTGATAGTGCGTGGTAGTTTTTGAATGAATTTTACTTAGTGTAGCGCAGCTGATCGATAACTGTATCTGTAGCTGTCATAGATTAAGCAGGATTTTCGATGAAGAGCTCCCTGGGTAGCTTGATGGTTTGTTTATCCGTTAACTATTTCAGCTGGAGAGCACTTCAAATCTTTCTTTAATGTTGCCTGAATTCCGAGAAGTACAATTGGAGTTTCTGAACTCTAATTGATAGTTAATTCTGAGAAAAGTTTGCTTTCAAATTGTGTTCTTAATCAGTGGTAATATGGGAACACCAAATTGTGATGCATAGTTGCTTACAAATGTTGCAGTAATGGTTGCTGAAGACATATATGGTCATACAGCAAGATTCGGGTCAGCGAGTAAAACGATCGACACGGGCAAGTAAGTATTGAAATCCGTTTGAAGGTGGAAGTAGTCCTACATTTACCTGTTGTGTTTGATTGTCAATAATTCCCTGTTGAATTCGGAATATTTCTTTTCTGTATCCGAGAGTTTATTGAAAAGAATCCCAGAGGCTATCAATACATTTTAAAAATGCTGCAGTACTGCGCCAACCGTAGTGTTTGATGCATTAGTAGTGATGCTAAGCTTTGTGTGTAGAGCAAATTGGACTTTATACGAAAAATATAATATTAAACCGGAATCTATTGAATATATGACAAACAAAACTTATCTGGAAATCTCTTATTCTCAACAAAAATTTACAAAACTTAATGTTAAATCAAAAAGAAATTTTTAATTCAATATCAAAAAAATATTTTAATGGAAAACAAACACAAAATTATATAAATCAAAATACATAAGCTTACATTATTAAATGTTGAATGTTGATCTTTAAAATTGATATTTTACTTGTGCCAAACTATAATATACCGTTACCGATTGATTACAGCATTGAGCCATTCAGCCAACTCAAAACCATTTTTCAGCTTCACTTTCATCCATAAAAAACTTGGTTGCGACTTCTACACAATTGTTAAGGACTTCAGCACTTGTAAATCCTTTTTAATATTGTAAATTTACCACTCGTTTTATAAGATGCGTTAGCGTAATCATCCACCTTATTACATATCAATTTTATTAGTTCTGTTAAATAAGTAACGGATCTTCGAAGTTGAACACTTTTACTAACTGAATTTCCAGATGGATTTATCCTTAATCTACTCACTTTGACAATCTCTTTTTGGATCAACTTTACTAATAACTTCCTATATTTCAGCCACTGTTGCTTAACAAATGATAAATTTAACTTCTTTTGATTTAAAACAATTAACTCCATATGGACTAATCATCCAAATCATTAAAAATTTTCATTCTAATTTTTTTGTTAACAAATCATTTTAAATTTTATTGGCTCAACAAAAACATAACTCTATTTTCAACATTTAATAAAATAATTAAAAATTACATTAACCACAGTAACACAAACAATTTTTTTCAATTTTTTAATTAAAATTAAGTTACGACACATTGCAAGTAAAGTAGTTTTTATTTTATTAATTTTATGTAGTGTGATGATTGAAATTTACATCATCTCTCATTGATTGAAATTTACATAATCAAAACAATTTGATTGCTTTTATACACAGCTTAGGTTTCCTGTTTCCCTCTCCAGTATCTTAATAAGCAATTTTCCCCAATACAGACAACAATTATACTTTTTAAAAATTAAACAATTATTTATGTAAACATGTATTATTAATTGACATTGAGTGACGTAACTAAACCATCAACAAAAAATGTTTAATTGCACATTAGTACAAACAAATGTCCCTACGCTTATTACAATTGAAGAGAAATAAATTAATAAAATATTAGCGAATTTTTTTTTATATGAATACTATTATTTTAGAGTAAAAAATATGGAGGGGCTGAAATCTCACAGCTTTAAGATATCAAAACTTCGGTCTGGGTTAACGATTTTGATATAGTTTTCGGCAAAAAACTATTATGAGGACATGGTTTTTAGTTTTGGGCAGCGATGTATATCAAACATAACTCTCTGTTAAAGTACAAGTATTTATTTTTTTTCTCTGTTTAGAAATTTATTACAAAACTAACACGAAACATCAATACGTTGCCGGAAAATTACAACAGATCATAAATTAACATAATTTAGTGAAAAGATTATATAATCAGCAAACTACTCAAAAAACCTCGCAATTTAGCGTTTCGAGAAAATATTTTAAAATCACAAATTCATATTTCTTTCAAAATTCCAAAAATATTGTAAAATAAAAAATTCAAACTTTTTTCAAACGAAATTCTAAAAATATTTCAAAAATTATTACAAAATCACATATTAAAACTTTTTTCAAAAATTCGAAAAATATTGCAAAAATTATAACAAAATCAAAAATTGTAACTTCTTCCAAAATTATAAAAATTATAATAAAATCAAAAATTTAAAATTTTTTAAAATTCCAAAAATATTCCAAAAATTCTTACAAAATCAAAAATTGAAACTTTTTTCAAAATTCCAAAAATATGTATATATAAAATTCAAAAATTCTATTTTTCTTCAAAATTCTAAAAATATTCCAAAAATTGGAATAAAATCAAATATTTAAACTTTTTCTAAATTCTAATAATATTCCAAAAATTCTTAAAATTCAAACTTTTTCCAAGACTCTAAAAATATTGCAAAAATTATAACAATATCAAAAATTGAAACTTTTTCCAAAATTATAATAAAATCAACAATTTAAAATTTTTCAAAATTCTAAAAATTCTTACAAAATCTAAAATTGAAACTTTTTCAAAATCCCAAAAATATTCAAAAACTATAACAAATTCAAAAATGTCCATGACCAATTTCATTTTCATTTATATTTTCAGCAAACTATTCAAAAGCCTTTCAATTTAGCGATTCGAGAAAATATTACAAAATCACAAATTCATATTTCTTTCAAAATTCCAAAAATATTGTAAAAATTATAATAAAATGAAACTTGTTTCAAAATTCTAAAAATATTCCAAAAATTATTACAAAATCAAAAATTGAAACTTTTTTTCAAAATTCCAAAAATTATAATAAAATCAAAAATTTAAAATTCAAAATTCCAAAAATATTCCAAAAATTCTTACAAAATCAAAAATTAAAACTTTTTCCAAAATTCTAAAAATATTGCAAAAATTATTACAAAATCAAAAATACAAACTTTTTTCAAAATTCCATAAATATTCATTTTTTGACACGATTGACATTATTTTTTTGATAAACTTATAATGTCATAATTCTCTATAATAATAATATATTTTCATGTCATACATATTTAATTTTATTTTTTTTAATTTTTTTATTAATTTTATTTTTTTTTTAAATTGGGTAAAAAAATAAATAAAAATCTTTCTTTTGACACATTTGACAACATTTTTTTGACAAACTTATAATGCAATAATCTAGATTTTGGTCTCACATACCAATCCCGACCATCAAGATTTCTCCAAATTTAACGTTCCTACTCGTAATTACTTAAAATGAACGTTTTTAAGCAAAAAATATGCAAATTTCCTTGTTTTGACACACTTGACGATTTTTTTGACACACTTCCGGTACAGTTATCGAACACATCGTCCTTTCGGCTCTTCCCATTGAGTAAACCTATTTTTAGAAAAAAATTTTTCAAATCCTTTCAGTGGTTTTCTAGATTTCGTCGGTTGTGACGCCTACAGACAGTCACAAATTTTTTTTTTGCTTTTTTAGAATCAGTAGGTCCTAAAATGTCGAGAAATGCCAAAAAAAGTGGGGGTAAGAATTCACTTTGAGCTCATGAATGTAATACTTAATTGAATGTAATTGTAAATAGTCCGTCGTTACAAGTGCATGATGGATAAGTGTAATTTGGGCCAAATTATGTTTGACGTGTATGAAGGCCTCGTCCCATGCAGCAGGCCAAGTAAAGTTCTTTGCTGTCTTGGACATCTACCATACTGTTGAATACCAACCATACTGTTGAATGGTTCTTATTGAATTTGGAGCTGGCAATTCTCTAATTGCCTTGATGCGTTCATCAGAGGAGAGAATGCCATCAGGAGTGATCTTGTGGCTGAGGAAATCAAGAAAAGTTGCACCAAAGCTGCATCTGGATGTCTTGATGTAAAACTCCATTAAGTTCTGGAATAATGGATCCTAGGGAAGTTTCTGTTATCAATCGGATTGGGATGTCACAAGAACGTCGTCTAATGTAGAAAAAAACAAAGTCTAGATCTCGAAGTACTTCGTGAATTGAAACATTTGAGCCGGATTCTGAAGACCAAATGGCATGCGGGTGAATTCGAATAGGTCGAAGGGGTAGTGATTACCGTTTATTAAATGTCCTCAGATGCGACGGGAATGAATTGGTATTCTCTGACGAGATCGAGCTTAGAGAATTTTTGGAGTCATGTAAATGCATTGAGAAGTTTTGAATGTGGGGAGTAGGATAACAATCAGGTGTTGTGACCATGTTAAGTCTTCGATATAGTCTCCACACGGTTGCCAGTCGTGATGTTTTTTCTTCACAGTGCAGAGGGCAAGATACTGAAGAAAAGGCTCCTTTCTTACTGACACAGTTTTGATTTGGCTAAAATTTTTTTTATGGGTTTTATATCGAAAAAAAAGATGTACATGTTCGAGGATTTTTTTTTTGGAAAATGTAGCGGTTCTAAATTTCAAGAATTTCGTGATTTTTGGCTTGACGAGTTATTTTCAAATATTTATAACTTCGGTTCTATTAAAGATAGGACCCTCTTATTTGTTTTATTTTAAAGCTAAAAGATTTTAGTTTACAAAAAAAATTAAAATTAATATAAGTTATTAACAAATTCATATTGTTATAAACAAATAAAATGTTTAAACTGATCTTTAGTCATTGAACCACCCTCGAAATGAGTTTTTAGTAGAATCATCGTATTCTATGTTTTATTTCCTATAAAAAAAGTATTTTTAATTAATGGAAATGATTTTTACTGTAAGAAATAAATTTATTTATCGATCGTGGAACGACAAAAAATTCCATTTATGGGTCATTCTTTTACATACCGAACAGATTAGGACAAAATGTGACTAAGACATTTTTGATTCAGCTGAAATTTTTTTTACGGGTTCTATATAAACAAAACGATATACTTGTTCGAGGATTTTTTCTTTTTTTTTAGGGGAAATAGAGCGGATCTAAATTTCGAGAATTTTGTGATTTTTGGCTTGAAGACTTATTTTCTTAGATTCAATCAGTTCGGTTCTGGTAAAGATAGACACTTTTTGTCTGTTTTATTTTAAAGAATAAAGATTTTGAAGAATTAAAAAAAAACAGCTCTTTATAAAAATTATTAAAAATTCCTATTGTTATAAACAAATAAAATGTTAAAATTAATTTTTAGTCATTATCTAACAAAAATAAAGAGTGTTTAGTATGACCATCGTATTCTACGTTCAACTGTCAATAAGAAACGTATATTTAGTTAATGGAGAAATGAGTTTTACTGTTAGAATAAACTAATTTATCGAGCACAAGATGATAAAAAAATTTAGAAATTTTTGTCGTCCGGCGCTGGAAAAATTAACTTATTTGTCCCTTGCTCGATAAATTTATTTATTTCTAACAGTAAAAATCATTTCTCCATTAATTAAAAATAATTTTTTGATAGGAAATAAAATGTAGAATACGATGGTCATACTAAAAACTCATTTCGTGGGTGGGGCAATGACTACAGATCGATTTGCACATTTTATTTGTTTATAACAATAGCAAATTGTTAATTATTTTTTATTAATTTTGAGGTTTCTATCTTTAATAAAACCGAAGTTATGAATATTTGAAAATAACTCGTTAAGCCAAACTTCACGAAATTCTCGGAATTTAGAACCGCTATATTTTCAAAAAAAAAATAAAAAAATCGTCGAACATGTATATTTTTTTTTCGATATAAAACCTGTAATAGTTATTTACATATCGAGGGCTGAGAGTAGAAGATTACGCCAGCGGTTCATATTGAAGCCCGACGCGAAGCGAGGGCTTTTATTGAACCAAGGGCGTAATCTTCCTTTCAGCCTGAGTATATGTACAACGTTTTACGCACAACTTTATTGTAGTATAAATCAATTTTTGAATTTTTTAAACTCGCTAGACATTTTGAAAATTATGTTAAACATGCCATGATTTTCTCTATAAACTTCATACAATAATTTATTTGTTTGTTCTAATTTTATGAATATTTTACGGGTGATTATTTTACGGGCGGTAAAGTAGAAAAATATATTAATATTTCATATAGCAACGGGATTTTATTTTACGGATGTAAAGTTCAACTTTCAGCCACGATAACTAGGATGTAAAATGTGTTTTACGATTCGTTTGTGCGTAAAAAAAATTTCAGCCAAATAAAAAATGTGTCGGTCAGATTTTGTCTAAATATGTTCGGTTTGTAAAAAAAATACCCAATTCCATCATGTGTTGTAATTAATCGAGTTAATTTGTGTGGAGTATAGTGATGCACTAATTCCTAAAAATTAAAAAAACGGGCATCGGGTATATTTCATAATGCCCGGCTGTGAACTCGGCCCGGGTATTTGATTAAGTTTTCATTTACAAATAAACCGAGAATTTAGTAAATTTTTATCAATTTAATTACTTAAATGGTGAAAAGTGGAAAACAACCAGAATGTGTATTGTTTTACATTAAAATTTATAGAATACATCTTTAAAGTGAATTGAATTTGAATGAATTTCAAAAATTTCAGTATAGCAAGACAAATTTCTTACTTTAATTTAAAAACCCAGCTTTAAGCTGGGTTTTAACCAGAGTGACCACCTCGCTGAATTTGACCCGGAGTCTCTAAGTTATAGTCGGAGTAATTTTTAGGTTTCGGGCTTAACAACAAACTCGCGCGATGAGATAAAATTTTACTTATTGCCATACGATAAGTTTTCAAAATTAACAAATTTTCTAGCTAAATTAAAACTTAATGGCAAAGATGATCTTACTGTCTCATGAATTCATAGTTTATTTGTAGTTCCTCAACTTCATGTTTATTTAGATGGTATTACATCCAACATTTCACACTGCACCGACATCCACAATTTTGCCGATGAGAGAACATTGCATGCCGCTCCAGCGTTCTCCCAAGCTTCAATCTCGTGTTACAGCCACTAATGATAGAAATTTAGTAATCAATTCTATCAATGAAGACCTACAACGTATAATGCCAACACAAAAGGTTATTCTTTCTTACGGATGTAGCGACATCCTATTAAAGAAAAAACAACATCATAAAAGTTTCCAATTAACATAAACCACGAGGAATCAAATAAGGACGACTAAGTTAATTTAATCTTCTGGGCGCTGTTAATCAAAATAACATGAAATCGATTAAACATGTGTTCAATCATGCTAAATCTGTACAATGCTGCAAAAAGTAGAATTCATTCATGCATATATACTATGAGCAGATGTAAACAAATTTTTAACTTGAAGCATTGGCTAGAATGCTAGAACCATTAGCAGCTGATAAGACCAGATCAAATGACAAATGTGGAATTTTGATTGTTTTCTTGAGTATAGAAATCGGTAAAACGGACAGATATGCGCCGGTGCCTACTAGAAAAATGAGTATTTTGATTTTGTCTTTAATGAGGAAACGGTTAGAAGTTTCATGTTGGATGAGTGCTGCTCGATCCAGCTGTAATTTATTTTTTAAATATTGGATTCGTCAACGTCCATTTTGCCTATCCAAGACTGACGTTGAATAAATTTCCAAGGTACGCTGTACGCTGTCTTGCTGAGGTTCCAAAACGTGTATGATATCAACAGTGATCTGTGGAGAGATGTGAGTTGTTGCCGTATAGTTGTTTTTTTGAATATGATGTATGCCCGTGAATCGTGACCGAGATTGTCGATTCGTTGATCGGCTATGTCCGCGAAACACTCCATCCAACCTTGCTTCTAGTCGTGCCAGGCGATTCTTGATTGGAGTTGCAGAGTAGTCAGGACACCGACTCTAACTATCTCGATGCGGGTTTGTGCGCTGTGTTGAGCGGGAAAGGTATTGCAAAAATATCTCTATTCTCGAAAAATGGGAAATTCTTAAAAACAATCTCTACTTCTGTTGCCTGATATGTTATTCATTTTATTGCAATATTCTTTTGTTTAATCTTATAATGTTTTGTGGCGGATCATTATCATTCACGGCCACAAATCGTAACGATCCAAAATAATTCATCTACAACAAACTTCTCATTTTCGTTTAGTTAGTGTTATCCAAACAACTTTCGTTCAAGTGTCTTCAATGCTGCATGGATAACTAATCCACAAATCCTATCTCATAGTTAAATATTGCATAGGTCAATATTTCATGATAAGATGGATTTTTATAAAAATTTGTACGAATAGAACTAAATATGGGTGGCCAGGCATATACCGCGATCATTTGACGTAATATTTTCGTCAATGATTAAAGTTTCAAAGCATCAAATTGCACAACTTACACAAACTGCTGTTCTTATTTTGATTGCGGCAAGCTTTGCGTACACAATTGCTGTTCTTAAATTTATTTAATTTTTGTACATGTACAATGTGTCAAATTTAATTTGAAGTTTTGCTTGCACAAATGCTGTTATAACCCTTCCACAAATTGCACAAATTTTAAAATTAACAGACACAAATTGTGTTTTACCTTGTGTTTTAAATTTTAATTGTGTAAGTTGTGTGGATATAAGATCACTACCATACAATTATACGAAGGCTTGTTTTTTTGATGTCATCATCATCATAATATGTCATCATCAACTAATATTCTATAACTATTGAGGGTGCTACTGTCATCCGCCAGCACCTCTAACATATCACCCTGACATCTCACTGCTATTGTCAATGGTATGGGCTATGTCAAGTTAACTCGTATATCAATAGCAGAGACTTGACTATGCAGGGTTGTCACACTCGTAGATTATAAAAAGTTTACAAATTAACAAAACTGCTCCCTCCGTGAGGGTAGTAAAAAAGTTCTATCAATCAAAACATTACAATACAAGTCCAGCCCATTTGAATAAGATTTTGATATTTTGAAATGGAATTGGAAGAATTCTTTCATAACGATTTCAAAGTTTTTAAACAAGCAAAACAAAAAAAAATCAGTTAAATAAACTATTCTCGTTCGATAAAGGAGTCAAAACATTCGCTACATTTTTTTTTAATAAAATGCGTTGTGTAGTAGGAATTACAATATGTGTCACAACAACACATAAAAATCTTTTAAGACCAAGGTCCCACAACAGCATACGTTCAAAGGTGTTGATGGACGTAAATCTTTCTTTTTTTGTTTTTTTTTATATTTTTTGTTAAAAAATGGATAACTAAACAATAAATCCTTATATTCCGCATATTCCTTGATCCTATGACGCACTGTCTTTCTTAATGATTAAAGCCCACACATGGTTTTATGAACTATAAAGGCTTGTTTCTTCGAGGAAGCAATAGCGTCTCATCATCAAGGATTATTTCACAGCTAAGATTGAGGGTGTTGCCGTTGACTGAATCCGCCACCACCACTAAGATGTCACCTTGGCTAGTGATATCTCACTGCTATTGCCAGTGGTATGTGATATCTCACGTTAACTCGTATGTTAATAGCAGGGACTGGAGTACGCGGGGTTGTCACACCCGGAGATCAAAAATAAAAAGATTTCAAAACAATAAAAGCTGATCCCTCCATGCGGAGAATTAGCTCAGCTTTTATTCTACCGTGGTTAATGAAGCGTGCACGTTCGTTTTTTTAAATCAATTAATCCTTTATGTCATTAATTTGATGATCCGTTTAAAGAAGCTAATGTGATTTCTGATATTACAGTTGCATCTTAATCCTGCGTATTTTGGTATTATAGTGTAATAAAAATTACGGTATTATCACTTAAGCCGGGCATTCACATACAACAGAAACAGAAACCGAAACTGAAACTGAAAACTATTCAAAATTCAAAACTCTATTATCAAAATTTAAAATAATAATTAATAATATGTGGCAGTAAGTGGTCATGTGACAGTTTCTGGAACAAAAACAATTAAATTGTAATTGTTTCTGTTTCAGACAAAACAGACAAATTTTCAGTTTCTGTTCCAGTTTCTAAATTCGGTTTCTGTTTCAGTTGCTGTCAAATTTGTA